>APFE030097300.1:82905-157486 GCA_000404065.3 Pinus taeda
TCTTAGCAGTGATCAAAGAGGTGGCAGTAGGTGGGGCTATCTCTGGTATCCTGTATAATGAATTATTCAAAGAAATAATGACAGCACGAGGCCTTGACTCGTACACAGCATGTCGCCTCCACAAGTATGGCTGCCCTAATAATACATCACAAACATCCAGAGGTGTAACATCACACAATACCTCGTCTGTCAATGGTTTGATGCTGTAGGGAAGGCGGCACTACTGGCGAACTTTCAGATCTCGTCCTTCATGAAGCCACCCGATACTGTATGCCTGTGGGTGTGGCGTAGTCGATAGGCCCAACCGCTTCACGACCTCTGCTCAAATCAGGTTCTTTTGGCTCCCACTATGAACAATGAATTGCAGCGGCGAACCCTTCACCCACATCTGTGAGTGGAAAAGACTTTCCCCCTCCTCTGGTTCTTCGGGCTCATTCTTCTGGATCTTGGCAGTGGCAACAGTGGCACTGGGATCCGCATCAATGATCTGCTTCCCTTTGCCATTCCCCTTGTTGGGTTCTGGCTCAGGGTCGGAACATGTATCTGATTCGGAAGCCTTCAATTCGGCCACCAATGACTGCTTGGTCTAACACTCACTTGTGTTATGAGTGGGACTCTTGTGGAACTCACACCACTTTCCTGTGTCCTTCTTAGGTTTCATGGTGTTGTTCTTTTCTTGCGGCTTCTACGGGTTGTCTTGGGTCACCCCGCCTGGGTTTTGTCCTTTGGGCTTCGGATTTGCAGATCCAAAGTCTCTCTTCTTCTGTTTGAGCTTTTGCTCGATTTTGACAGCGTATCGGTATGCTGTGCCGAGTGAGGAGATGTCCAAGAACTCCATATCTTCCTGGATGTATCTATGCAGGAAGCCACAGTATTTGAGCACCAGATGCCGCTCAGAATCTTTGATACCCATCTGTGTGCGGAGGGTATGAAAAATGTTTGTGAACTCCGGCACATCTTGGTCTCGTCCTTGCCGCAGCGTGGTCCATCTGATGTATTTTTCCTCATAGCTTTTGACAGGGTAGTATTGTTCCTTGATGGCATCTCGAAAGTCATTCCAAGTGGGTGCAGCTGAAAATAATGAGCCTGTACTTTCATCCTTCTGCTCGCAGTAGGTTTCCCACCAGTCCTTGACGTGGGGGGCTGCTTTGAGAAGAGCGAAAACAATCTTTTCCCGACTTGAAAATTCATGAACAGAGAAATACCCATCTAGCAGATTTAACCATTTATCTACGGCATCTGCGTCTATTTTACCCTCGAAGATGGGGATTTCGAAATTAACTTGTACTTAAAGGGTGTGGCGTTTCCAGAGTCGCTGCTGGAAGCCGATGCGTCACCTCTAGGTAGCTGCTGAAGGATCTGCGCAAAGATATCCATCATCGCGTTCCTTTGCCGCTCGAGTGCTTCTTCGAGCAAGATTTTGATGGGATCTCCTGTCCCCTCGTCTTTCTTCTCGTCCGCCATGGGAGGCCGTGGGGATTTGCGAGGCTGGTCTTGCAAAGGTTCAACCAGTTCAAGCCCTAACTCCTTATATCCCAACCTCGTTGGGGACATGCAAAGAAAAACAGAGAAAAAGCAGACCGCTCTGATACCACTGATCCGGATTTAACCGGGAACGCAATAAAATACAGAGATAACCATATACACAAAGATGTAGCAGAAATAATGCTTCATTTCATTAATGGAAAATACCGAAATATGCTTACAACTAGAATTGGAAATAAACTAGCTAGGGCGATGGTAGCTTATCTCTGAGAAGAGATGTGTGGCTACCTGCCTCTGAACTGTTGCGAACTATGTTACAATGAGCTCGAAGGCCTATTTATTGCTGAGAAACAATGGAAAACCCTTCACATTCCAAAACCTAACCCTAGGAGATGAAACGCCAAACTGTGGGCCCCGTTTGGGGGTAAGTTGGTACATCAACTTCCCGAGGTCATAACTTTAGCATAGGATCTCCGTTTGACGCGTACAATAGCTCATTAGAAATATCTATTCGAGCACTATCATTGTTGGAACGGGCAACATCAATCCATTCCATGGACCCATGTTGCCCCTGGATTCCCCAAAAAACGTCGTTTAGGGCCTCAAAACGGCTCCGAAAGTTCAAGACCCGAAAAACTGGTAAAAATAGTAAGTTGTGCTACAATTAAGGAAACTGAAAATGCTGAGAAAGACAATGGTGGGGGTCCAGGTGGACTTGGCAGGTGGCCACCAATATCCACCTGGATCAGAGATAACCTTGGGGATATAAGTAATGAGCAGGAAGATGAGTCCTCATTGGGTCCACATGATGATCAGGATGATTTTGAGAACACGTGTTGGGAAGGATGAGTTTATGGAAAATGAAATTGAGACTAACCTTGCCTTTCTCAAGGATATTACTCCTGGTGACTCTTCTTTTGAGACCTTGAGGAAGGCGATCCCATTATCCCCTTAGAAGATGACATTGGAGATTACTTCCACATTGAAAAGGAGAAGTGAGAAATTGTTGGTCCTCAATTTGATTGTGCTCCCATTTATGACACCAAGAAGGAGGATGAGGTTGAGGGTGGTCCTCCCTTTCTCTTGGGCATTATTTATGAGGACATATCCATCGATACCCTTGGGAAAGAGAATTATCATTTTCCCTTGCATGAAAAGGAGCAATTGATTGATTCTCCTTTTTGGGAAGATCCTATCTTTGATACCAACAATGATAGCACTGATAAGGCCCTTGTTCGTGCCTACCTTCCTTATGATTTCGGGAGTACATTCAAATCACTTGAGCCTCTAGAGTTGGATTTTCAGGAAAAGGATCTCGTTGAGACTTCACCTTCCCCTTTGCCCTTTTCTATTGTTCATCAACTTGAGTCTTCATCAAGTGATTCCCTCACCCCTTGTCATATGATCTCAAGTGACCGTGAGCCCTTTCCCCCTTCCAAGTATAGTGTCGAGGAAGAGCCCCTCAATGATTATGCTTTACATCCTTGGACACACCCTCAGGGTTTTGATCACTCCATGACCATCACCTTGAGCAACCTATTTGTTGCACTCCTTCTTTTCCTCACCCTTCGTTCTCCTCTTATCACAACATTGTGGAAATTACAAAGCACAATACTATAATCATTCATTCCACCATTGTGTACTTAGAGGAAAGGCCCCGCATTTCTAGATTGACTTGTGTTCCTTGTTAGGGATTCCTCTTACCTCACATTTTCCCACCTCCCGCCTACAACATCCTCCATGTGTTTGGGTTTGCATTCACTTTGGGATTTCTTGCATGAGTAATCGTATAAGCAAGCATATTTATATTGATTTGATGATATCTTGGTTGCACTAGCTTTATGATTACACTTAACGTTAGCTCCATCATGTGCTTGTTAGGGTAGGATGCATTGCATGCTCATTTTCTCATTAGAACTATCATCATATGATATTTATCATGGTAGAGTAGTTGCATTTAGACTAAATTTGCATGCTTTTACTTTTTTGTTGATTTTACGACTTGACGCTAAGCATGGGTGATCATAAGACACCATAGAAACATGTTGCCCCTTGGGTTTAGTCTTTGATATGTGTAGGTAACAGGTCTACGGTGTCCAAGAGATTGTTGGTGTTCTCGTGACCTCCCGTTCGAGTAGCTTCACCCACTTTTCGAAAGATCACGTCCTAGTTGGAGCCAGATGTTACCCACCATTTTGTGGGTGATACCCCAGGAGAAACTTTTCTCCAAGATGGTCCTCAGTCAGCAACCCCTTCCAGCCAACTAACTCATTGTGTCGCTTCTCTACCACCTGAGCCAACCAACCATGTGGTCCCTCACCCATCTGTCATGATCGAATGTTTGAAGGTGGACCTCCCAAACCTAAAGGTATGCCTTGTCATTTGGTAATTGAGTATTGTAGTTTACTTATCATGGAAATTTGTGGGCATCAATTGATGGAGGGGATTTGGCGAAAAGAGTGGGCTAGGTCTATGCTCCTGTTCCCTAGACCCTATGTTGCAGGAAACACTACCCCTAAGGGTGTTTCAGGCCAAAAGCGAAACTGAAATGCGGAAACGCGGTTGGTATGGCCTAGAAATGAGTTTTCGACCGTACTAGCACGTTTCACGTTGGGGAAATGTGGCCAGTACGACCGGAAACGAGTTTCCAAGTCGTACGACAACGTTTCCACTTAAAGTATTTATTTTTCCAATTTTATTTTTTTTTTCTTTTAGTATTTGATTGGGCGAATAAAATATCTTGTGGATGCTTTTAGATGCCTCCTTCAAGTTATAAAAAGGCTAAATTATTTATTTTTACAATTTTTTTCTGCTTTTAATATTTGATTGCACGAATAAAATATCTTGTGGATGCTTCTAGATGCCTCCTTCAACTTATATAAAGACTCTCGCCTCATTCCCTCATCACACAAATTGAGCAAGTCATTTCACTTGGAGACAGACGATTTTAGCAAGGAGAAAAGAGGAAAAGACCAGTGGTTTCAACTAGGGCGTTTTCAACAATGAATAAAGGAGATTTCAACAACAAGATAAAGAGATTTCAGCAGCAAATTTGGAGTGCAGAGTTTCCAGCTCCGTCATTCTTGGTTTTTGGCTCAGCTACAACCATATTTCTCGTCTTTTCTGGCATTTTGGGGTAGCGTCAGCTACAAAAAGTTAATTTGGGTAAGAAGCATTCATTTTCTTAATTGTTTTCCTACTATTTCTTCTATTTTTTGAGGGTTTATGCTTCCAAATATATGAAAAATGTTTTTTTCTTTACAAATTTGTTTTTTTAATTTTAATTTTTTGTAGCAATGGCTTCCAACCAAGGTGCAAGTTCAAGCCCCAGGTCCAACCCAAGGGTTGAATATTTTCCTCTTTGGAGGCATGTTCAAAAGCTTCAAAAATGGGGGGGTGGTGGCTCATGGAAATGGCGATGTAATCTTTGCAGTAATTCGTACAAGGGCTCCTACCCAAGAGTGAAGGCACATCTTTTGAATGGAGGAGGACAAGGGATTGTAGGTTGCACAAAAACAACAGACCCATCGGCAAGGAGGGCATATCAAAGAGAGAAAGATGAGGCAGATGGAATTAAAAGAAGGCATGATGAGCTTAGTCAAGCTACTCCTCAAGCTCCACCTAACATTGAGCCAAGGATTGTAGTTGAAGCAAAGAAGAGGAGAGCCAGTGCCACTCAACAACATGAACAAAGACCATCCAAAAATACCAGAGGGGCACTCGCTTCAGTTCAGGATAGCATAATTGCTAAATTGGTGAATGTGCAAGCAAGAGAAGAAACTGATTCCAGAGTGGCTAGGTGCATCTATGCATGTGGTATCTCATTCAATGTTGTTCGCTCTCCTTACTGGAAAAATATGATAAAGGAAATTAATAAAGCTCCTCAAGGGTACAAGGGGCCCAACTATGACAAAGTCAAAACTCAGCTTCTCAAAAATGAGAAGGAGCTTGTGGAGGATATCTTGCACCAATTCGTTCTTCCTGGAGTAGCTCTGGGGTTACCATAGTCTCAGGGTAGTACAAGCTATCATGGATAATGCACCAGTTTGTAAAGCTGCAGCGTTAATTATTGAGAGGAAGTATGACCACATCTTTTGGACACCCTACATTTTCCATAATCTGAATCTGATCTTAGAGGATTTTGACAACAAAGTTCCATGGATAAAGAAAATCACAAGGGAAGCAAGGAACATTGTTAAATTCATCACCAACCACCACTAATCTCAGGCAATATTTGAGGTCCAGCCTAGAAGGGGAATTGGCCCATCATCTTCTTCAGCACCACCATCCATTGTTGACCATGCTTTTGCTTCTATTTTTTATGAGGATTATGATGATGAGGATTAGTCTTTTGTCTTTATAGTACTTGCAGCCTCATAGTCTTTATTGTATTTGCAACCTCATATATATAATAAAGGTTGATTTTGAGATTTGGATATATAATAAAGGTTGATTTTGGATATTCCGATATTGTTATTTCATTATGTGATCATTCATGAGTAAATGTGATGTAAATTTAATCATAATGTTTAAACTTTAAATGTAATAAATTATAATAAATCATGTATGCTTTATGATTGCACATAACATTTCTTAAATTCCCTAATATATATATATATATATATATATAATATATATATATATATATACATCGTGTTTCCTCGTTTCCAAAATTTAGGGGGTCACCTTTCGTACTCGTGCCCATTTCAAAAACTCGTACCTGTTTCCCCGTTTCGTGCAACTTAGCCTAGACCTCTTTTGGATGTTATCCTTGGACCTTAGTCTCGTGGGATCTCTTTTACTGACCTTTGGGTTCTAAGGATGGTACTTCATGGGAAACCCTAGGTCCACATTCCTTCACTGGTTCCACATAAGGTTAGCCTCCTCTTCTCCTTACCCACAACTTGGGTCAGGCATGGAATAATGCCCCGAAGGTTGATGCAGCTAAAAAGAAAAGTAAAAGCACAATTGACCACATTCAATAGGAAAATGTACCACAAAATGCAAAAGATGGTTGGGACAAACACATTTAGCACGTGGGCAAAAGTCAATACATGAGCTCTACCCCATTCCCATGGCCATCACCTTGGTTCCTATAGGCCCTAGATGAGCCTCCTCTATCATTCAGGAACCCATGAATGTCCTAACCCCTGGTTGGCAATGAACTGCTCCACCTCCAAGGGGGTATCCACTACTATACTTTACACATCATGCTCTTGTTCCTTGAGCCCCGAGCAGTTAATCAAAGAAAAAACATGAAAGGAAAAAGGCATATGAAGAAGGGTGGAAAAATCAAAATTGGGATAACTCATGTACCACGATTGCTCCCTCCTATACATTATATACCCAAGTGTGGGCTTCCCTTTATTAGCTACCCTTGTACCTCGACACGTGTCCCAAGGTTTCCCCTTTCATTCCCTATCCCATTCATCTCTTTATCACATGCCATCACCATTTGAAGGATGTACCTTAGACATATCATCCCCTTTAAAAGTAGAAACCACCTAATAGGGCACTTGGTTAACCCCCCATGGAGCTTGGAGACATTAGCACATGCCAAATCACACTATGGAAGGGCATGCCATTATGAAGTGCTCACTTGTTGTCCATGGTTTGTAAGATCTTTATCCTGATTTCTAAATGACTTGTTGTACTAGAAGGCAAGGGGATACATTAGATCTTATGCAGAATTACAGATTGTCTCCATTTTGGGTTTGGTCTCCCTATACGGGGTCTCAACCCTCCAGAGGGCTACATTGGCACAAGTAGGGTGTGTATAGAGAACCATGGGCCTCCACAATAGTAGACAACATTCCATGGATCCCGAGAGGTGTTCAAAGATTGCTCGAGTTTCATATATTAGACGAGGAAGGTGCACCTAGTTCATCATGCCCAACCGGCCCCACAGTTGTATCATGCACTTGGCAGATGACCCAGGACTTTTATGCTGATGTGGCATCACTTACATCATCATTTGAGTCATTACAGATGGTCTCAAGTCATCTTCGATCTACATGGAGACCCATGAGGTTACTTGTGTACCCCCATACCCATTGGGAGCACCACAGGTTTATTATTTGAAGAACAAAGGGTCAACCCCTTGTCCACTATTTTGGGAGCCTTATTCATAATTATGGCACTTATGGACTTCATCAAGTTTATTGGAAGGCCCAACGACACGTATTATTAATCATTCGACCTCTTAAGAGGCTTATTCTTTTGTTTATGAGCTAGTTTGGTGGGCTTGTTACCAAAAGTTAGTTGTTTTGCACATTATTTTATTTTAGGGGCTAATGTAGGCCTAATTAGCTAAATCGAACTCATTAGAGGTGTATAAATAGAAGCGATGAGGATTCAGTTTAGCATCATCCCTTGGATTTGGAACTTGTATCTCTTTAGAGATTTTCGCTATCCTTCTTGGAGGATGAATTTTTGGAGCATGGAATGCATTTTGATGTTTGGATTATTTTCTTATGTCTTGGAGCTTCTTGAATGGCAAGATTTTGGATGGTTGGATGTGTTATAATACATGTAAGTACAATTTAATGCTATTATTTCTCTCTATATTTGTCACATACATTGTTCTTGGGATTTCACTATACTAGGACTTATTTTCTGCATCTATTTATGCGAAGTTGTGGGAATTTTGTTTCTAGATAGTGAATGTTTCATGTATGGGCCATGTATAATGAATGAATGTTCCTAGGGATGTTTCATTATTGAAATTAATCTTGATAAGCCATCTATCTTGCAAAATGAAGTATAAAGTTGTCTTTGAGGCCTCCTAGCCTAGAAAATTCAAAAGTGCATAGTCATAATTCTAGATGACTCTAATCTCCCCAAAGGTGATCACCTTAAACCTTATTCATCCTACTCCCTTTTCTTTTCTAGGCCTAGCCCATTAGGTCTTCTAGGGCATCATTTATCTTGCAAACCACACATCGAAAAAATTTGATCTCTTGGCCCCTACCGCGCTGGTGTGTCTCGTAGGTGCCCTCCAATTTTGAAGAAATTCTGACGGTGGGATTTTGAGATATCTCAAGCCCTAGCTTGAATCTTTCCCTTAGTTTCCTTAGGCTAGATACCTCATTGGGATCCTCACATTGTCTTGCATTAAAAATTCTTTCTTTGGTCCCTTCTCCCTCCGGAATAGGTCAAGCATATCATTAGTTGCTAAACCCTACCCCATTGACCTAACACCGGGTCCACTTGGTCACTTGTGGTCCCATACACTATTAATGATATTTCTTCAAGGATCACTTGGAATCCAAGCTTTCACAAGGATTTTAAGGCCTAGGAACCTCCATCATAAGATACATACCCTAAACCTGAGCCTTGAAATTCCCATTAAGCCCTTCCTTGATAGTTTACAACCTTGCCTTCCAAGGCAAGCAAGCCATGTATTTGAGCCTCTCCTATGAATAGGCTTCCAAGTTCACCCCTCACCCTATCATTGGTCCATCCATTTCATGATCCTCATCATAACGGGTCTCCTCCCATTGGTGAAAGTCCATAAACAACATGGAGCCTTAGCCATGGTGACAGTGGGCTATTGCTCCATTGTTGCCCTTAGCTTAGAAGTAGCCCTTCAAGGATCCCCTTTTAGGACCCCTACTAGTTTGACCAGTAACATGTTGATTCTTCACTTGATTCATTCAAGTGCCCAAAGGTCGAGAGCCCAATGGGTCCACCCTTAGCACACCTCACACCAGATTAGCTCATCTAGTCTCTACTCTATTCACATTATTGAAGGCCCTCATGTCAAAGGCCAAGATCCCAATGGGGTCCACCCCTTAGCCACGTCACACTAAATCGGCTCGACCACTCAACTATTTTACCTGGTTCCTTTGAGGGCTCGGTGGCCTAGTGGCCCAATCGTCTGATGATGAAGTTCTAACAGGCAAGGTTCCACCCCAAGCCTACTAAAACTCTGCCCATTGGTTATTAATCTCCTACCCATCGCAAGCGCTGGTCGTCTAATCTTCCCACGGCTCAATGGTCCATTGAGGGGGGAGGCACAATAGACCGAGACCCAACTATTAACCTCCCCGCACTGCTCTACAACGCACCATACACCCATTCCAATTAGACAAGGGTCTGAGTAAGGGCCTGTCAGGACTAGACTCCGCCCTTCACAGAGATGCATTAACCATACCTTCCCCCTATTGGTCCAGTGACTAGTAATAGAATGCCAATTAAGATGGGTTCAAAAGAAAGAAAGAAAAAAGGGGGCAACTACCCCACACCCAACTCCTAGATGTTATGGTTCAAGGCCCGCGGTCCTAGACCTGAGTTTCTAGCAAGTTATATACAACAAAAAGGAAAACTCTAATCGTGTGTTTACAGTGAGTTATGGCCCAAGGGCTTGAACCATAGCCATCACAATATAGTGCCATAAGCAATAACAAACAAGGATCCACAATACACCATAATTAGAATTACGAAGGGGGTCATTACCCCAAAATCCAATCCACATAGGTTGCAATGTTGTATATAGAAAATATGATAGGTAATCCCACTCTGCTAACTTCATGCAAGCTAGTTAAGAATATTCAAAGGCAATTGATTGACCAATTAACTAATCATGAGAAACAACGCTATATATCTATTCAAGGAGAATTACAGTCCATCCACTAAACAACATAACATCTCTAAACATGTAAACATTACAGTTTTCATTCATAGTAGTAACATGAGTGTGCACAAATCTACAGTTTACCACATTATTCATATACTAAGTAGTTATCAGCACAATCTAGGTATTCATTCAGTTCATAGCATATAAAATAGCTTGCAAGTCATGAGTATGGCAGCAAACTTCATAGTCCAAGCATTCATTACAACCATAGACATATAAGTCAACTTGTGAATCGTAAGCATAGCAGTGAACCTAAGGCAATCATTCATAAACATGCATGACCTTGCACTAATCATAAACACAACATGGAATGTCATAATCCATAATTCCAATATGCATCAACAATTACACGTATATGTGTGTTAAGATAACTAGTGATTGAAGAAGAGATTGCCACTCTCCACCCAACCATAGGCCAACTACACTGCAACTTTCTTGCAACTAAACCACCCTGAGCCAGATCCAAAGCCTGAGGAGTTGATTTCTCAAGGAAAATCCACACCAAATCTTGGTAAAGTTTAAACACTCAAAGACGGAGTCTGTTGTCCACCAGGTGGTTTATCAACTGTTGTCTGACAATAAGCGACACAGTGACCCAGTCTCTCTGTTGAGCTCATTCACAAGCTTGACCCAAGGTCTAGCTAGAGTATTGCCCAATCCAAGAGATTGAATCCATTATCCAAGTGGTTTATCAGCTATACAACAAGCACCACAATGATTCAGTCATCCGCTAAGCCTCCCACTAACCATGTAGGCTTAGACTACCAATCTAATGGCCTCAAACAAATGCACAAGGGATATCACCCAAATATATACTCAGAGCTCATTTTTGGCACGATGCTAAGCAATCAACTCTAGTGTTGTTATGTTATTTTTTTATCCTTGCTCCAAGTGCTCCTATGAATAGCAACAAGTTCACTATATTCTGCCTGGCAAGAGAGTCATAATTCATGACCCAGTGAGAGCTTTCTCATTCCGTAATTAGAACAACACCCCTTTTCTTCAGTGTTGTCCCTCTCTCCCTACTATGTATTATTTTTATCTCTCACTGTCCTTGTGTCTAATGTCTCATTGCATCCCTCTACATAATGCTTCGTTGCATCCCTCTGTTTGGCTATCTCCTTTGTTTCCTAAAGAGTCGTCCCATCCTCTGCAATTCTGGGAGGTCATTCTCAACCCAACCTCTCCAGTACATTCTTCAAAGTTTCTTGGCCTGTCTCCTTGATTTGTGAGGGGGAGTGGGCGTTGTCCTCTGCTCCCAACTGCCCTAATCGCATCTCTTGAATTCTTGTCAAGCGGTAGTGGCTCAATCGTCGTGTAACCGACATCAAAATTTAATTCAAGGTGACTCACAGCTCTTCAAGGCACGCAATAGGCCTTCCCCTCAGACAATGAGTCTATGGCATCCTCCCCTTCAAGCCATTATTAAAATCCAAAATTTAGTGTTCAGTGTTCACAAGATTTTGTCTCAGGCAGCTGAGGCTTCCACGTTTTCTTTCACAATGATAATTAAATTTACAAAAATAGGGGTAAAGCGGGGGTTGTTACACTAGGGTGGTTTTTTCACCGTAAGGTGTTTCCCTTTGAAATGAATTTCCCTAGCCGTAGCCGTGTCCTATTGTTCACCGTGGATTTTTGGTGTTAGACGATTGAACAAAGTTTGATCGTTGATCCAAAACTGAAACGGTTCATGAAACTGAAACGGTCTATGTCAGATGTGGGAGCCTAGCAGACGCTCGCAGAGTTTTTGATCAAACACCCAAACGTGATTCATATTCGTGGACTGTGATGATTGCGGGTTATGCCAGGCAGAGGGTAGCCCACGAGGCTTTAGGGTTGTTCTTCCTCATGCGGCGAGAAGGCGTCCAACCCAATAATTTCACATTCGCCAGCATACTCCCTGCTTGCGCCGACTCTGCAGACATCAGAGAAGGACTGGACATTCATGAAGAGATCAAAAGAAGCGGATTGCAGAGTGATGTATTTGTGGCGAATGCCCTGATAGATATGTATGCAAAATGTGGCAGCATAGAGGATCCATGCTATCCGTTTGACAAAATGTGTGAACGAGACATCGTATTCTGGACAGCGTTGATTGTAGGGTATGCACAGAATGGACAAGCAGAGGAGGCCATGGAGCTTTTCAAGAAAATGTGGCTTGTGGGTATGAAGCTAAACTCCAAAACATATGCCAGTGTTCTGCCGGGATGTGCCAATCTGAAACAGGGTATGGAAATTCATGGGGAAATAATCAGAAGTGGTTTCCAGTCTCATGTCTTGGTTGAAAGTGCCCTTGTAGATATGTATGCAAGATGTGGGAGTGTAGAAGATGCATGCCATTTGTTTGCAAAAATGCGTAAACGGGATACCGTGTCGTGGGCAGTGATGATTGCAGTTGTTACGCGGAATGGCTGGGATGAGGAGGCCCTGAAGCTTTGTCGAGAAATGCAATTGGCAGGTGTGAACCAAACTCGAAGACATTCCAATGTATTCTCCTGGCATGTGCCAATTTGAGAGCTCTGGAACAGGGTATGGAGGTACATGAAGAAATAAATAGAAGGGGGTTCCAGTCTGAGGTATCTATGGGCAATTCCCTACTAGACATGTATACAAAATGTGGGAAAATGGACAAGGTACGTGAAGTATTTGACCAAATGAATCTCCGAGACATCATATCCTGGATGGTGATGATTGTAGGGTATTCCCAGAATGGGCGTGCCAAGGAATCCCTGAAGCTTTTCCAGCAATTGCAATGGGCTGAAGTGAAGGTGATAGAAAAAAAATTTGCTAGTGTTCTCTCAGCATGTGCAAAGTTGGCAGCATTGGATCATGGTATGGATATCCACAAGGAAATAATTAGTAGTGGATTGCAGTCTGATATCTTTGTGGAGAGTGCCCTGATAGACATGTATATAAGTTACGGGAGTATAGAGGAGGGACGCGGATTATTTGATAAAATGCCATTACAAGATGAGGTATCTTGGACAACAATGATTGCAGGTTATGCACAAAATGGTTCGGGAGAAAAATCCCTGAAGCTTTTCAAAGATATGCAACTGGCGGGTGTGAAGCCGACTACAAAAATCTTTGCCAGTGTTCTTTCTGCATGTGGCAAGTGGGTAGCTTTGGAGCAAGGTGTAGAAATCCATGAACAAATAATTAGAAATGGCTTCCAGCTGGATGTCATTGTGGTCACTGCCCTATTAGACATGTATGCAAAATGTGGTAGCTTAGACAATGCACGCCACCTGTTTGACATGATGCGACATCGAGATGTTGTCTGTTGGACGACCATGATTGCAGGATATGCCATGCATGGCTATGTAAGTGAGGCCATCACACTCTTTGAAAAAATGAAAGCCTATGATGTAAAACCAAACCATATCACAATGGTTTGTGTTTTGTCTACTTGCTGTCATGCAGGACTAGTCTATGAGGGCCTTCAATACTTCAATTGCATGAGGGATTGTTATCACATCATACCTACGATGGAGCACTACTGCTGCATGATTGACCTGATTAGTCGTGTTGGGAAGCTAGATAAAGCAGAAGGCTTTATCAATAAAATTCCAATCAAACCCGATGCATCTGTTTGGATGTGTTTGCTTGGAGCCTGCAGAATACATAACAATATAGGGTTAGGAGAATCCGTGGCAAAACACCGTTTTGAGTTGGATGTGAGAGATGCTGCACCTTATGTGCTTCTCTCAAACATATATGCTGTGGCTGGTAGATGGTGTTACTTTGAAAAGGTTAGAAAAATAATGAAAGTCACGGGAATTTAAAAAACTATTGGATGCAGTTGGATTGAGGTCAACAAACAGGTGCATGCCTTCCTTCTGGGTGAGAGGTGACATACATGACCAAAGAGGTTATAGAGATTGTTTTCAGAGATGAAGTGAATAGGGTATGTTCTGATCTAGTTTTCAAGGCTGTATGCAAAAATGAGGAGTAGACTTTAATTTATATAGCAAATAACTTCCATACTTCCCTCAATCAAAAGCCCAAGTGGTCTGCAAAACTAGAGATATGAATTCCCTCTACCCACCTTGCATTGTTCAAAACATAAAGATAAGCTTCATTCTTAAGACAAGGAGCAAGCATTTTCACTCAACGTGTTTTAATCAAACCAATGAAATTGTTATCATAGCTGTCAAATAATTCAACTCCAGTCAACAACCTTCTCATTCACTCTGCAAGACGTCGAGTCATGGATACCTTGTTAAATTGCTACTAGGCTCAGATACCATTCTTTTATTTAATTCGCCTCAGACTTATCACTGAGATTACATGCCCTAACTGTATCATGCAACTTCTGAGGTGGCCGACTTATGAGGGACAAAATGTTTATTCCTTGTCGTGGCAAAGGAATAAATATAGATCCAAAAATATCTAATCACATGGCACTTGCTACAGGTGTGCTTTGAATCTCCCTTAGGGTAAATACAACAAGAAATTCATCAATCCTACAATCAACATATGTTAAACCTTGGAGAAGTTTCCTAGCACTCGTTTTCTCCCCTTGGTCTTGAAAAGATTGTCCATGGTAATCATGGAAGTGGCAAAGTTACATGAATACATTTACTGGCCCAGCATGCAAGCTGGGGAGTTTCAGATCCAGCTTAATGATACATTTAGCATTACGAGCTAAACCAAATACATTGTTGATTATACCAGAATAAATTGTTTATTCTGAACAGTTTGGAGAGCCCTCGAAAGTTAGTGTCTTTGATGAGATTAGAATGACAAGAAAAGGAGTGACCTTGATATTACATCTTGGCAATAGTCCTGTCTTGCTAACATGTTGTTTGGTGGACTTAGAAGTCTCCCTATTTGGATGAGTGAGGAATGAAATGTAACTTTCAAATACATTGACATTTCAGCAATAACCAGATTCAATGATTGGTTGCATTGTTGAATATAATTGGCAAATCTTGAAATGTCATCAATGATGATTATCGTCCTGCTAATATTGTTGTCCATGTCTGACTCCCAAGTATCGTCCTGCTAATATTGTTGTCCATGTCTGACTCCCAAGTTCTCCAAGTCATCTTTTTTTTCTTTATTGCTTTGTTCCTGTTATCCTTTGACTTGCCGGGGTAGCTAGAGAATCAATTCACTTGTGTTTTGTATCAGAACCAACAGTTCCATAAATGAGATCTATGGAATTTCCATGGACATTTGCTAGAGATATTTTTAACATACTTAGCTGACCCTTGTGATTTCAGGTGTTTGGGAGAGAGAGATTATACCAAACTGTGATGCACTCTATGTTCGTCCTCTCACATATGATGATGTTGCTTTCTGGATGTGGGTTGTGATATATGGTAATCACTGGTATATTCTATACTGGCTCATAACACTTTAAATTCTTGTCTTTTACCATGTTGCACCATGGTTTGTTCATAATTTACCTCTAGATAATGTATCACCTTATGAATCAAGTTGAACTACTAGAAACCAAGGTAGGTGTTTTACATCATTTTCCTTACTCATTTTGCACACCCCATCACTTCATCAACATTTTCATGCATTATCATCACTTCTCCTTCCATGCTTGAGTTATCATATGTATTGTAGCAAGGTTCAAAATAAAAAGGAAAACTATTAGGTATAAGAATGTCTAAATAAAAATCAAAGAGCTAAAAAAAATGCTCGAGGTAGAAGCAACTAAAGTCACATCATGCACATGAGACATGCTACCTTGCTATAAAACCCAGGTTCTCCCAGCCCCATTCTCAGATTAAAAAGAAGGAAAGAAAGAACTAAGCATATAAAAAGAGAAAAAGAAAAATAATCTCTAGCTCTTGAAACATCATTTCCCTTGTACCACATTCACCATCATCACTTGCACCCTATTTAGAATCCTAAGAAATACATCTTGTCTTAAGGGTTTTCACATGTAATTAAGGTTAACGATGTCCACACAGTGGTCAAGTTAGGAAAGAGTTAGAGATTAAATTAGTCATCGAGTATTAAGAGATTTCACTTGATTGTAATGATTCGAATTTATGAAGGGAAGAAGTAAGAGTTATGGCCCTGTTGTGGCCAGCAACAACCCCCCTTTTTATTTAGTTTTAGAAATAAAGCTAAATAAATGGGGACCCTTCTAAAAAATAAAAACTAGTGCTTATCTTTCCCTTAGTTTATTTTCAAGATATATGTGAAAAAATTAATCAATCCTATAAAAAAAAATTATCAAAGTAATATTTTCTTATATAGTTGAGATGTGAAATGTGAATTAGCTACTTTATGTAAATTTAATATTCTTGAAATTTAAAAGTTCAAATTTATGGAGAAATATTTGAAAGTAAAAACTACTTACAGAAAGCAAGTAGACTCAATTAGTTTTTTTAAAAGTGAATTTATTTATATCTTTAAAATATATTTTAATAATAATAAATTATTTAAATAATATGACAAATATAAAATAAAAATTAATAACTTTAAAATTATATAAAAAAAAAGTGAGAATGTTTGTAGAGTTTGTTTTAATCCTAACAAAAATTATTCATAAGATATATAAATAGTTTGTTTTTTATTTAATTAAGAAGCTTTTCTTTCATGTTATAAAATATATTAATGAACCAAAACCCAAATATATTAGAAAAATAAATGGAAATTTACCTTCCATGAGCTCCAAAAACCGAATCCATTCCATACTTTAAATAATAAAAAATTAAAAATAAAAGTTCGATCTTCCAAGGCAGAGCAGTATTCTATTGTTTATCTTGTAATTGAAGAATTTACCATCCCAATGTATAAAGATGCTATCAATTTATAAGAAAATATAGAGATAGACAAAAAAAACAACCCTTTTGTAACAAAATTGCCACATATAAGCGAACATTACACATTCCATAAAACAGAAAAAGTGTAACTTCCCATTCCATTCATAACACAACGGATGCTTAAAAAGTGTAACTTCCCATAATGGTAAAACAAACAGGAGGAACTTTCATAATGATAAAACAATTCTAGAGTATGAGGTATCCACTTTTTATTCACACACAAAACAACCCATCAACAAAGCTTGCTTTCACTTTTCCTTGCAAGGAAACATGAATTTGATTTTACTTCAAAAATTAACCAAAAAAAAAATTGCATATGGTAGAGAGCCTTAGTCACATCCTTAAACTTCAATGCTGGTCGTTATGGAAATCAACTTATTGCCAACTATCCAACAAACCTTGAAGTGAAAATTACATTACATTATGTACAAAAATGGATATAGTTTGAACATGTAAACTCCCCAAGTTTTCTTGTGCCCCTCATTGATGGCTGTTGTTAAGCTATAACATGGGGAAAAGCTCCCCCCTTCCCTTACAGTTCGTTGCTTAGGGTTGCACGGTTTCCATATCCAACCATTAATCTAGTCAGCTTCTTATTACTCAGACGCTCTTGGAAAACCATCGAGTCTTCAAATCTGTTACCAAATTATGAAGAAAACCAAATAAATAATGAATTCATGACTATCTTTGGACAATATCTATGTATGATTAATTTCATTGTGACATAATAGCTAAGATAAAATATCATTAGGTAAGCAACCCAATTTAAATCTTGAAGATACAGAATCTTCAGTGATTTTAATATCTGAAGAATAATTAATTGCTCTGTATCTATCAGGGAACGGTATCAGGTGTTGCAAACTCTGTGCTAAATTGGCAACATCTTCTGCATTACTGACTATTTGATTGAAACATATATATCTCCCATAGGCAGATGGATCTTCATAAGCACATATATGTGCATCCACTAGAAACCTTATGTCTACACTAGCTAAAGTGCCCTTCTCGTACATTTGTGCAGCCCCTGCAATCACAAAGACTCGCCACTGTAAATAAACTAGCTAATATTTTGCACTTCCATAGATTAGATCCTCTTCAAGGGATTACTATACCATATTTGTACGTTCTAGAGCAGAGTCTATTTGATATGCAGATCTATCACCCTCACCTTTAAGATATGCAATGGTAGATCCTGAGCTTTTGTATGTGATACTAGGTCCCACAATCAGAGATGAGTTGATTTTCACCATATTCAACCCCCTGTCCATGGCAATCGCCCATGCAACCTTCTCTGATAGTGTCTTGGCTAATGCGTACCACAACTGTGAACAGGAAATATTATGTAATTAGAACATAATACCACAGATCACTACAAGGTTCAGAATACTGTTATTAAACTATACAGCTTTGAACTCCACAATCTTTGAGAAACACCCAAATTTTATACATATACCCCTTCAAAAAAATGATGAATACCGCACCACAATGTATTTATGTTCTCTCTGTAAAAATATATATACTTAGCACAAAGCCATTTTAGCCCTGATTCACTATGCACCAAAGATTTAGACAAAGGTTACATATCTAGACTTTCTCATTATTTGATGAATTTATAACCTGGGCAACTTCAAAGACAAAAATGAATTGGATATGGATTTTTGCATATAGAGAAGATATATGCACTCTGTTGTCTATGATGTGGTATCACTTCAGCAATCTTAAGAGGCAAAATATCAATTGGATATGGATTATTGTAGGGCTATCTGCAATATATAGCATGTATTATCATTTGAGCAATTTTAAAAAGCCAAAAGCTAATTGGATATGGATTCATGGACTGAAAGAAGCAAGATGAATATGTAGCATGTATTATCATTTGAGCAATTTCAAAAAGCCAAAATCTAATTGGATATGGATTCATGGACTGAGAGAACGCTGAAGCAAGATGCATTGTATAGCTCAGTAAAATGATGGTGGACAAACTAAAATATGAAATAGTCAATTGGATTTATTTCTTTAGATTGGAAGGAGAAATTATACTTTTCCCTACCCAGATACAATTGTTACAAATGTCATGTTTAGTTCATATTAAATACAGTACTGTCATGGATTCCATCGCCTTGGAAAACTACTATTGTAGCTGGCCTTGAAAAACTATAGATGCAAACGTTGAAGTTATTTATTAGATTAACTAATCTGATCAAAGCGGCTTTAGATGCAAACTTCTGAGTTACTTACTAGATTAAGCAACTAATCAAACCAACACTATCGAACATACCATTCAGTTAGATATCGTTAACAAGTTAAAAGGAAAAAGTGATAAATCAGTCCACTTTACTTAGATTGTATACTAAACTTAACATTTTGTCATTTAAAAATTATATATACAGACCTTCAATTTCCTGCAAAGATTTGCATCACTCCAATGCCTCTCATCAAGGGCATTAACCTTGTAGTCTCCATCTTCTCTCCAAATTGTTGCAGCCACAGAAGAAGTGAACACAACTTTCTCAATGGTCTAGGTCTGAGCACATGCTTCCAATGCATTGTGGGCTGCTTGTACTTCAAGTTCTGCCATCACTTCCTGTATTACACAAGTCCACATCTATCAATATTCAACCCTTCCAATACATATACCAAAATGCCCACATATTTAATTCAAAGGTTCACTAACTTACATCATAACTTGCAGCACTCTGAGGGTGTTCAAAGCGATAGAATAGACCAGAACAACCCTTGAGCGCATCAGTAATGTTGTGATAATCCAAGATGTCTGCATAGAAGATCCATAATCAATCCCCATGCAATTTTCTGAGAGACTCAACTTCGCCTGCCACCATTTAAAATCATCAATGAAGAATGCGAACATACTATAAGTTCAATAAAAAAGAAATGTGAAAACCTTCATCTCAATTTCAAGGTGACTGGGAATTCAAAATAGGGATGGGATGGCACAATTTTCCTATATTTATTCTCAGGGGTTTGAAAAAAAAGGTAATGCATCAAACTTGGGTTAAAATCTTAAATTCATAGATTCATCTTAATGTGAAATTTATCAAGAAACTACAAAATCTTGTTCTCTTTTCAATAAATAAACATACTAGTGTCTCTCTGCACAGTGGCGTGCACTGAATAGCCTCGTTGCAGAAGGCCCTGAAAAATCCATAATCCTACATAACTGGACACATCCATGACATAGACGACCTTGCCATTGCCCTCAGAGGGGTTCAGACCAGAGGTAAACACCAGCATGGCTGCTCTCTCCACAAATCGTTTTTTCTAATGTAGGCCTGCAAGAGAGAGACATAAGTAAAAGAGTATGCGTGGTCGACCATGGCAAGAGCATTCACTAGATTCATGGGATTGGCTTCTGTGTGAAGTTGAATGGCAGGGAGTAGTCTACCCAGGCGGAGGAATTAGTGAGGGAGCAACCCGCGGGTTATTTCTGAATTCAAATTCCATGGTGAATTAATTTCTCGATGGCAAGACACGATGGAAATCGGAATGTCTGTCAGGAACCTGCCAGTCATCAACATTAATGCAGAGGGTGGCGGAGCTGGTCGGAGGCCACGGAGGGTGGCAGAGGGCATAGGAATTGCCGGCGGCTGGAGCCGGAGGTTTTTTTGGGCGGCGAAGGAAGCCGGGAAATTCCTCCACCTAGGTAGAGTACTCCCATCTAATTTGTTGAACTTCAACCTTGAGAACTAAGACGGATGCTGGCTCTTTTTGCTGTGTCGTTTGTTTCTTCTTTATAAATGATGATGTGCCCAACCACATACTAGCACTTACAGTAATATATTCATCTAAATTTGTCATAAGTTTGCTTAATATTTTGTGCACTGTATGGGCTGCGATAGCTTTTTAATTTTTGTGCTCCTTAGACATTCTTGCAAGGGGAATGTGATGGCCTTTTTATTTTTGTACTCTTAGACACTCTTGGTAGTGCCAAATGGTACTTTGAAATATTGTTGTTATAAAATAATAGCTACATTGCACAAGCATCTAGAATGTCGGAACATTGGGAAGGTGGATATGATTGTTTATAACATCAAAGTTTCTTCACATTGCACAAGTATCTAGAATACAAGTATCTAGAATGCAGGACATTGGGAATGTGGATATGAGGCTTTAGAATAGTGAAGTTCCTTACAAATTTACAAGAAACGTCAGGTTGGGAGTGGCAATACTATAAATTAAATAATTATGAAAAAATATTCTAAATCACAATACATCTTATAGTGAGTAGTGCATTGATATATATCATATTTCAATTTATAAAATGTTTGAAGGTATTACTTACCAATGTTTAGATTACATTCATACAATGCTTGAAGGTATTACTTACCAATGTTTAGATTACATTCATACTCTGTTTGAAGCTATTACTTACCAATGTTCGGATAACATTCATACGCTATTTGAAGGTATTACTTACCAATGTTCAGATACATTCATGATAGATGAATATAATCCACGTATATTTGGTTAGATTCAAAACTAACTGAAATATAATGCCAATATTGGAATGTTATGCTTTTTATAGATGCGTATATTCTACTATTTATTTCAATCAAAATGTGGGCTATTTCTGAACTATTTTTTCTACATGGAATGACGACCATGATGTTGTTCACAATGTCATATCACATAACTAATCATTTCAAGTATAACTCATTATCATCCACGCTAGCTTTCAACAATGTCCATTCACATGTTGCTATTTTTCCACACACTACTATTATTTACAAAATATCCATATTCAAAATACACATAACTAATACTTTCAACTCTAACTCATTATCATCCACCCTTTCTTTCAACAATCTCCATTCACATGTCACTATTCTTCCACAAACTATTATTGTTTACAAAATATCCATTTTTAGAATACACATAGCTAACTATTGCAATAGTAACTCTTTATCATCCACCCTTGCTTTCAACAATGTCCATTCACATGTCCCTATTCTTCCCCACTCTATGCCTTACGGCGTTTCCTTTGCAACATAAGGTGCAAATGCTAGTTATCTATCTCTTGCATTTTACATCTTGACATCGACACATTATGGCACCTTATTTTTGACAAGGTATTTTCCAATAAGCAAAATTGGAAAATTATATCTGGTTTGTCACAATGATGATGTTTACCATCCTCTAAGCCCAACAAGGTCTATTAAACGAAGAAATGAAGTCGGACGAAAATATTCTTCAAGATAACAAGGTCTATTAAACAAATAAATGATTTCGGACTAAAATATTCTTCAAGATAACATTTATATATTTGAACATAATGGAAATGAAAATCCGAACATCATTATGGCTTTTGTAAGCCAAAAGGCCCTAAAGATTTACCATCCCCTAAGCCCAACAAGTTCTATTGAACAAATAAATGAAATCGAACTAAAATATTCTTTAAGCTATCATTTATATATTTGAACACAGTGGAAATGAAAATCCAAACATCATTATGGTCTTTGTAAGCCAAAAGGCCCTAAAGAGTAGTTAGGTTGGGAAACTAGGTAAATTTGTGTCATATTTAGGGCTTCTTAAATGGAAGTGATGTTCATTGCCAACCTCCGTGTATCACAAATTTTACAAAATTTGTTCATCCCAAAGTCTTTTGGCGTTAGTCCAATAACTAAATTTGTTGTGGAGGCCATTAGCATTGGTCTTGATCTTAGCAATATTGGTTTCTTTTAAGCTTATAATGTTAGAGAAACGGTTTTGGGCAACCAAAGTAGAATTAGTATCTTTTGTGTAATATTTCATTGTCCTCTTATTAATGATTTCATTGTCATTCAAGGTCTTATCTTTAAACTTCAAAGTTCATTGAGATGAAAGATCATAAGTAACAATCACAATGTCATAGGGCACACTTTCGGCTTTTAGACAAAGTCATGGTCATGCAGTGACGTATTGATTGTTATTACAGAGGTTTTATCAATGCAGTTGTCCAAGCAGTGTGAGTAGTGATAACCTGAACAGCAGGGAGCAGTGCAAAGTAATCTTGGCATTTTATAGACCTACATATTTCTCGAAACAGGTTGGACGACAAATGCATTCAAACGTGACAAAGGAACAAGAAATTTCAGAACATGTGGAGACAAATGTTTTGGGACAAGTGAAAATTGCCTCATCCACCAAAGCTGGGAAGTGGGTTTGGGTCAATGCCAAACAATATCGAGGCATTTTAAAACGAAGAATAGCCTGTCTAAAATGGGAGCAAGCAGGGAAGAAACGGTCTAAAAAGAAAAGTACTCAAGCCCTTCGCAAAAGCACTCAAACAAGTCTCCTCTACAAGCACGTGGCAACAAGAAGTTTAGAGGAAAAGTCATTGATGATTTTGCCTTATATAGTCCCACATCCACATCTCTCACCTGGTCATCTAATCTTTATGTGAAATAATTGTTAAATGCAAAACAAAGGTTGGAGGTTTTAGAAGCTAAAGGGCAGGAAAGAGATCATAAAATTCATATAATAACGGCTGAGAACAAGGCTTTAGCAGAAAGCAATAAAGTTTTAAAAGAACAAGTGGCATTGCTACAGGAAGCTCTCCTGATAGGGAAGACAGAATGGCAACGCATGAAGGAAGATGTGCAAAACATAAAGAAAACTGTAGTCGAAAGTACATAGATGGTGAATGTGAAATCATCCCAGGATAAAGGGAAAATGATTGCCCAAATAAACAACCATGAAAAGAACGCAAGAGAAAAAAAGAAAGGAGATTCCGCCAAAGTTTCCAAAACTTGGGCTCAAGTTATTAGCACTTTTGCTAATAAGAAAGGAGAAACAAATATTCAGGTTGACAACATGCAAGATAGTGAAGGCAAGGAAAGACAAAATAGCACAACAAACATAATTATTATTAAAGGGGTGAAAGACTATGGGAAAAATGAATGTACTCTTGACCTTGCAAGAGGCTTCTTGAAAGACAAGTTGCTATGGCAAGGACAAATATGTCAAGCATGGAGGGTGGGTAAGTTTAATGGGGAGAGAGCCAGGCCCATAAAAGTCATTATGCCTAGCCTGAGTTATAAATATATCATTCTAAGCAAGACACGTCTCTTGAGGGGTTCTCATTTTTTCCTAGAAGAAGATTTCATTGTAAAACAAGAAGAGGAAAGAAGGGAGGAAATTTTAAAGTTTAAGGCAGCAACAGATGAAGGCAAAAGAGCATGGATTTATAAAGGCAAAGTTGTGATAGCATGATTTGGACCTCCTTCCAAAACAGAGCAGCAAGATGGTAATAAAGAACAGGCAACAAACTCTTCAACAGGAAATCAGAAAGCAAGGTCAGTATGGGAAAGTGGGGACAAAGACTCAAATGTGAGTCTTGCATGTCAAAATAAATAGCAATCAAGTCATACCCAGGTTTCCTTAAGATTAATTTGTTGGAACTACAGAGGTTATCCATGGAGACAAGGACCTGGGTTAGGACCTACTGCAGAAGATAGAGACAGAATTTGCCTCATAGAAACACATGAGCATGAAGGTTGTAAGACACCTCTATTTGAAGGACACTGGAAGATGGAAGTGTGGAACAAGGCAATAGGGAATGGCAAAGGGCACGAGGGTATCATGGCTTTAGTAAGGGAGAAAGAAGGTCGTCTCATTCAGTTAGAAAAAGAGACTCAAATAAGCAATTCATTTGGTTTAAAACATCAGAAAATGTAAACCACATCAGAATCGCAGCATGCTATTTTGCGATGCAAGTTTCAGAAATTGAAAAAGGTAGACGGCTTGACCACAAAGATCCATTTGCAACCTTAAAAGCAGATATTGCAACATATTTGCAGCTAGGTGAAGTCCTTATAGTGGGTGATTTCAATGTTAAGACTGCAAGTGAGCAAGCTAGCATTCTTTGTTGTAAAGATGATTGTGACCCTATTTGGCTTACAGAAGCAAGTAATCATCAGTGGGAAAGAATTTTAGAGGACAAGGGCTGCAATCTCTCTGGTGAACAATTGCCTACTCTATGTGGGGCCTTTGATTTAGTCATTTGTAATGGCTTGACTAGATGGGCAAAATCTAGTAATTTCACTTGCAATACTTATAGTGGAGCAAGTGTGGTAGATTATGTAATTTGCTCACATGGTTTGTGTGAGAAAATGGAGGAAGTTTTGATTGGAGATCAATTGTGGGACTTGAAATGAGATCACAAGCCAATTTATTTATGTTTCTCTTGGATTGGAAAAAAACAATTAGAGTAAAAAATTTAGCATGTCCAAAAAAATCTCCCACGGAGCAGAATTCTTTTGACCCCATAAAATTGTAATACATTCAAAATGACGCTAGAGAGGCTCTTTGAGAAGGAGAAAATTAGAATTCACAGCCTTCATAGTCATGAATTAACACATTTAATTCAATGCGCACTTGCAAAGTGCAAAAGAGCAAAAATTAAAAAGTCTGAAACAAATTGTTTTCTGGTTAATGTTTGGTTTGATAAGGAATGTAAAAAGGCAAGAGAATGTGGAAAGAGTCAAACAAGGATAACATAAAGCTCAAAGCTTACAAGCAGTTATTAAGCAAGAAAAAGGTCGATTTCATGGTTTCAAGGAGGGAAGAACTAATCTTCCTTGGGAAAAATAATCCCACATTATTTTGGAAGGAACTCCAACCGAAAAAGATACAAATTGGAAATAATATTACAGCTTCTAAACGGTTTGACTATGTAAAACAACTCTATGAGCAGGTTCCCAAGGTTGACCCTCCCCCCTTGGTCAACACTGATACTGAACTATTCACGGTACAAGAGGTAGAGATGGGTATCAAGAAGTTGGGTGTTGGAAAAGCAAAAGACTTAGTTGAACTCCAAGCAGAATATCTAAAGTGGGGCTCAAAGATTCTTGCATTTCACATTACAAAAATCTTCAACAACATCATACAACAAAGGCTCCCCACGGATTGAACAACTAGTCTTGCAATACCTCTTTTCAAGAGCGGTGACGTCAATAATCTCTCCAATTATAGGACCACCATAATAAACCCTTTGTTTGCAAAGCTATTTGGAAGCATGCTAGAAAACAAAATTAGCAAGTGGGAAGAAGAAAGAGATAAGCGTGCTAAAAGGCAAGCAGATTTTAGACCTAAATATTCCATGGTTGATCATTGTATAAATTTAAGGCACATCATTGAAAAAGTTTGGGAGAAAAAGGAAGAAGGCTTTTGTTGCATTGTTGATTTCAGAAAAGTGTTTGACTTGGTTCCTAGAGATAAGCTTTGGCACAGAATGGAGGAACTTGGGGTTCCTAAACATTTGAGAGCAGCTGTGCATAGGCTATATGAAGAGGTGAAAGTCAAAATTAGAACTTTAGCGGGCATTTTTGAAAGTTTTAGAAGCGATATCGGGGTCAAACAAGGTTGCCCACTGTCTCCTACCCTTTTTGGTTTATATATCGACAAGTTTGAGGAGTGGTTAAATTCGCAAGGGGGTGATGGTATCTATTTGGGCAAGTTTATTATAAGGATTCTTTTGTATGCAGATGATCTTATTCTGATTGCTAAATCGGCTCTTGGTTTGCAAGAGCACTTACTATCCTTTGTGCAATTTTGTAGAAGTGTGGGGATGCAAGTCAATATCAGCAAAACGAAAGTAGTGATCTTCTCTAAGAAAAGAAAACATAACCATCATAAGTTCTACTTTGAAGGCAACATTCTGGAAGAAGTTGCGGATTACAAATACCTTGGAATTGACTTCAACAAAAGTCTAAGCTGGAATGGTTGTAGGAAGAAAAGAACTTTGGGGGCTTGGAAAGCATTTTATGCTTTTCAAAATAGGTGTAAAGACGCAGAGTTATGGGACTGGAAAACCACTCAAACTCTTTTTGGGCTTCTAGTGTTTCCGGTGATTCTCTATGGTCGTGAACTATGGGCTTGCAGTACATCCGACATGCAGTGGAGACAAATTGAGAAAATTCAAAAGCATTTGATTACAAACAAATTTAAGATTAAGAGTGTAGTTCTTTATGATATCTTGTTAAGTGAAACAGGTACTGCTCCTATTGAAACAATTGCTATGGTGCGAGTCATAAGGTATTTAAAAAAAATTGAGCAAATGGAAGAGGGTAGATGACCTAAGGTTGTCTTTAATGATAGATTGTGCAAGAGCAAAAAAACTTGGATCCAACCAAATAACAAATGGTTTAGTAAATGGGGTATTTACTTGAACGCGTGTCCCATAAACAACAAAGAGATAAGAGCTTTTGTTTTGGAAAAGTTCCACAAGTGTACTTGGGATAAGGAGCTAGGAAGAAAGAAAAATTACTATATTGAAGTGTTTAATCCCACTCATAGTCATCAACCAAAAGCATACATAGAGGCCAATATCTCTTAGAAAGCCAAAATTCTTATTGCTCAATTAAAGACTAATTCTCATCAACTCCGTTGTGAAATAGGGCGCTGGAAAAGGCCAAAGGAAGTGTGGGAGGAAAGAGTATGCATTTTTTGTTCTTCCAGAAAAGTGGAAACAGAAAAACATTTCATTTTAGAATGTGAGGCCTTCAAAGACAACAGGGAAAGTTATGCAGATATGCTGGCAGCTAACTCTTGGGATAATCTATTTAGCGAGCGGTTGGTCAACACGCTGGGAGCATTTATTTTGAAGCTTCACAGAAAAAAGGCCAAATACATCAAGCAGATGAAGAAGCAATCTGTCCCATAGACTATATTTAGCCTCGTGAACATTAAAATAATTTATTTCTTTCTTTCTTCTTTTCTAAAATTAAAATTACATGTTATTTCATCTTCTAATATTTCAATTCTACGTTTGATGATCATTAACCCAAAAAAAACTTGATCTCCCATTTTGATTGAAAGCCTTAATTTCGTCGTGAAACAAAATATGTTTAGCTAGCAGCCAAAAAACGAGAGACTCTTAAAATTTTGAGTAGACTATAAAAATAGGAGCAAATGTTAAAGTTGGCAATCTAGAGTTTCCTTCTAAAGCATAGGTATATTTCACTTCCATGTGTCATATATCTCCATGAAAACAGAGCAGCGAAACCAAAAAGACAGCTAACTCCAAGATTAGACATTGGTTATAACATATACCAGTAGCTCCCGACTTAACTGCACGCAATTGCAATAGGTCCTTAAATAATTTTTCCCTTTGAAACCATAATGGTTGAGGAAAATAGCTAAACCTATCTAAAGTGAATATGCTTCGGCCCCTTTTGCTCTTTCCATGTTTCTCTGTATTTTATTGGGTTCCTTTCCAATATCTCCCTATGTGAATACTATTCTGTATAAGATTTCTAGTTCTCATGTGATCAGGTTTGGAAACTTTTAGATTTTATACATACAAGAAAAATATGACCCTTTAATAGAGGATATGAAACTCCATAAAAGCCCCTTGATGTAACAGAGGGTAGGAAACTCGATAAAAGATTTTAGTTAAAAACAGGCTACATCTCGCAGCGAGCCATAACTGAGGCAATCTAAGTAACCCGGGATTTGCACCTGGAATCATGTGCATACAAGACCATGTTCTGATCCGCACAGAACACTATGTCAGCACAAGGAGTGGATATGTCAAGGTTTGAATCCGTGCCATCATCGCTGCAAGTGCTCCAACTCGCTGCAAGAATCTCTCTAACTAAATTTTCAGCCAATAAACAAATACACGCAAGCAGATAAAAATTTTCAAGTGTTTAACGAAGTGAAGCACTGAGAAAGCCAACTGGATTTCAACAGAAAGGGTAAGAAGGAAAGAGTACCATTCAAAAGATTTCATGGGTTCGATAAGATTGACAAGATTCCCGTATCCTTTGATCAGATCTGCAATCCTTTCCTGCGTGATATCCTGCTTGAATTTACCCAATACAATGTGTTTGACGACAGGTTCCGACGCCATCCTTGAAACAATTAACACTTGACTTCTGAGAGGACACAGGACACAAATGAAGTAGCAAAGTATGTAAATTTAGATATTTAATAGAGAAGATTCTACAATAACCGAATATCACAATTTACCTATTAGTAAAATCTAAATCAGTAAAATCTAAATAGTCCAGATTACAAACATTAATAATAATTTGAATTCAATATTTTTACTTTAATTGAATTATATTTAAACTAAGTGGCAGGGAGAAGCTGCTAAGTAGCACTTGTTGAATTTTAAAATGTATAAACTAATTTTTACATTTGAATAAGGGCTACAAAGTAGGATAGCTCAATTGGTGATTAACTGTGTAAACCATAAAATTCAAAGCTCTCTGGGCCAATCCAACAAAGAAAATAAACATTCTTAATTCATAAAATTCATATATGTCATTACTTAGACACATCAATCAAGCAAACAAGTTTTGGATTATTTATATTGAAAATTTGTTCTTACTATCTATATGTACGAACTAGCACAACCACATTAATAAATGTGGTTGATATATGTCGATATAGCACAACCACATTAATAAATGTGGTTGACATTAATAAAATGTGGTTGATATATGTCGATATAGCACAACCACATTAATAAATGTGGTATCGACATATATCAATTATATGCACAACTACATTAGTAAATGTGGTTGAAAAATGTCGACAAACAATATTAATCATAAAAAATGAATATATATGTTGATAAATATATAGTAAATATAAAATTAAAATAAAAACATTACTACTAACACACATTATGAATTTATATCCTACAAATAAGAACCGGAACATAAATAAATGCAAGCAAATGATACTATAAACCCAAGGTAATAATATTAAACCCCAAATGAATAATATTAGAAAAAAAGACCAAAGTATTTTAAACCAAAGGGAATAATATTAAACCCAAGGTATATAAACCCAAAAATAAACATGGTTGAGCATTGTTGGAGCATGGTTGACCATAATTGACCATGATTATAAACTCAATGGATTTATTAAACCCTAGGATTAATATTATAAACCTTATGAATAATATTATACATTTGGAATATGAACCCCTCGATTAATAAACCCAACAGATAGGTATTATAAACCCAAGGGATTAATTCTAAAACGCTAAGGTATTACAAACCCAAGGTATCTAAATTGTAACATAAATATTATGAACCCTAAAATAAACATGGTTTATGATGGTCGATCATGATTCATGTACAATATTTACAATTTTTGTCACAATGCGATGTTGGATTATTGTTGACTATGGTTGAGCATGATCGATTTTCTTATAGAGATAATTGTTTTCACAAAGTGAAGCTGCACCATGCTTCATTTTCGTATTGAGAAAATCTTTGTCACAATGACACATTGGACCATGGTTGCCCATTGTTAACCATGATTATAAACCCAAGGGATTTATATAAAACCCAACAATCAATATAAACTCTATCAATAATATTAAACCTTAGAAATAAGAACCTTTTGATTAATAAACCAAACGGATTGATATTATAAACCCAAAGAAATAATAAACCCGATGTAATAACATTAAACCCAAGGGATCTATGTTATAAACTATATCAATATGAACCATGAGATTGAACCCTACAAATATGAACAATATTACACCCTAGCAACATGAACTCTTAGATTAATAAACCTAACAGATAGATATCGTAAACCCAAAGGAATAATATTATAAAAACGCCCAAAGTGTTTTAAACCAAAGAGAATAATATTAAACCCAAGGGATTAATATTATAAACCCAAGGTATATAAAGCCAAAAATAAACATGGTTAACCATCACAGGAGCATGGTTGACCATAGTCATCCATAGTTGACCATACATGACCATGATTAAAAACCAAATGGAATTTTTATTAAACCATAAGATTATTATAAACATTGTGAATAATATTATACACTTGGAATATGAACCCCTCGATTAATTTACCCCCAAAGATAGATATTATAAAGCTAAGGGATTAATTCTAAAACGCCAATGTTTTATAAACACAAGGTATATAAACCCTAACCTAAATATTATAAATCCTAAAATAAACATGGTTTATGATGGTCGACCATGATCCATGTACAATATTTACAATCTTTGTCACAATGCACCATTGGACCATGGTTAACCATGGTTGAGCATGATTGATTTTCATATAGAGACAATTGTTTTCACAAAGCGACGTTGCACCATGTTTGATTTTCATATTGAGAAAATCTTTGTCACAATGACACATTGGACCATGGTTGACCACTGTTAACCATGAGTATAAACCCAAGGGATTTATATTAAACCCAAAGATAAATATTATAAACCCTATCAATAATATTAAACCCTAGAAATAAGAACTCTTAGATTAGTAAACTCAACTTATTGATATTATAAGCCTAAGGAAATCATAAACCCCATGGATCTATGTTATAAACCATAGGAATATGAACCCCCAGATTGAACCCTACAAATATCAACAATATTACACCCTAACAACATGAACCCTTAGATTAATAAACCTAATGGATTGATATTATTAACCTAAGGGAATAATAAACCCTAAGGAGTAATACTAAAACCCCTAGCGAATATAAACTCAAGAGATAAAATTGGCAATTCCAATCAGTGGACATAATTGTGGAGATATGATATTCAAGTTAAGGTTCTTGCAAAGGATTAAGAGATAGGCAGTGAGACGGTGAGTCTCGTCCAGTCGTTCTAAATATAAGAGGCATTCCTCTTAAGGTGATGTTTTGGGGAGGAGTTCAATAACTAACTTGAGCGAGGGAATCTCACATTCGATCAGCAATGTTACTTCCAGACCATAGACTAGCTGGAATGGTGTGAAACTAGTTGCGTCTTTGGTTGAAGTCTGGTAGGCCCACATAACTAAAAAATGCATGAGATGCCAATTTGACTTTTGCATCCCAATAGTACGTTGAAGCATGGTGACCAAAACCTTGTTCACAGCTTCAACTTGGTCATTGGCCTGAGGGTAATATGGGGTCGAGCCATCGTGGCGCAAGCCAGATGTAGATGTCAGTCCTGCCATCATGTAATCTCTGAAATGGGAGCCATGGTCTGTGACAATGGCTTGGGGTACTCCAAACCTAGAAATAACATGGTTAAAAATAAATTGAGTTGTTGTCTTACCATCTACAAAATATGTAGGCATCGCTTCGACCCATTTGGTAAAATAATCTACAGCAACGATTATACAGCCATGCCCCCCGCTTGAACTAGGGTTACATGTCATATAATTGATGCCCCATTTGAAAAAGGCACCAACGGTAATGAAGGGGTGTAGGTGAGCGAGTGGGGAGTGCATCTTGCGTTGGTAAATTTGGCATTCATGACACTTACAAATAGCAAGAATGCAGTCTTTGAAGATAGACGAACATAAATAACCAGTACGAAGGATTGTCTGAGCTGTAGCGTAACCAGACATATGACCACCACATGCCCCGAAGTGGCAATCATTGAGAGCTCTTTCAACTTCCTCGATCGTAAGGAATCGGCGAAGAACATAATTGACACCAACATGGTATAAAGTATCGCCAATAATACAGTAGGGTTGGGAATGATGCCGAATCTTTCGATGATCATCCTTGGTCAACACGGACCGAAACGTGGAGGTTTGGAGATACATGATGATATCAACGTACCATGGATCAAAGGTGCTAATCAGGAAAAGGGTCTCATTTGGAAGCTGTTCATCTACACTAGCAAGGAGAGCTTTGGAGGGAAGGGAACAAATCAATTCAGCGAAAACAAGTGACTTCTTAGATTTGGCCGTATTGAAGACCAAATCGAATTCTTGTAGGGTAACGATCCATTTAGAATACTTGCCCCCTAGCAACTGACGAGTCAAGATATAGGTCATAGGGTTGCATTTAGAAATCACTGTAGTTGTATGTAAAAGAATATAGTGCCGAAAACGTTGAACAGCCTGAAAGACAGCCAAATCCAAATTCTCAACATGTGCATAACACGTTTCGGTGTCGAGGAGATTCCGACTAAGGTAGTAGATCACATGTTCGCGCCGTCATCGTCGTCTTGAACCAACACCATAGAAATAGTGCTAGGGGCCAAGGCTAGGTAAAGGAAGTAATCTTAATAATAGTCTAGTGGGTGTAACAGAGGAGCATTTATGAGTACGGCCTTAAGATCATCAAAAGACTTTTGGGCCACCTCATCCCATGCAAAGGGTGTTCCTTGTTTGAGCAACCAGATAAATCCTGTAGCTAGCCCGACATAGTTGGGTATGAAATGACAGAGAAAGTTGGCCTTTCCTTGTAGGCTCTGGAGTTGGTGCAGTGATGATGGAGGGGGTAAATTTACAATGGCCTTGACTTTTAGCAGATCCAGGCGAATCTTGTCCTTGGAAACGATGAAGTCGAGGAGTCGTCCTAATTCCATGTAGAAAACACATTTGTGTTGATTTAACCGAATATTATAATGTTTGCAGCGTAGAAAAATCTACCGAAGATGGTCTTGTGATCTTGGCACTTACGAGAATGGGAAAAAAGGTCATCCAAGTAAGGTTGGACAATGTTGCGATTATCATGAAATGCATAGGACATTGCCCATTGAAAATGTGGCTCCAATATTTTTGAGGTCGAACGGGAGCTTCTTGTACGTGAACATACCCCATGGGCAGATAAAGGTTGTCTTCTCTTGGTCATCTGGTGCGATATTAATCTAGTTATAACCAAAAAAACTATCCATAAAGGAAAAGATCTCGCTCTTGACACATTCATCAATAATTTGGTCAATGAAGGGAGTAGGATAGTTGTCTTTAGGACAGGCAAGATTAAGATCTCGATAATCCACGCAAACACAGATCATGCCTTGTTTTTTAGTCACCGGGACAATATTGGACACCGAGTCTGTAAGGGGGATGGGGTAAATGAACCCAGCTTTGAGAAGCTTTTCGACTTCACCCTTAATAGCAACAACTTTCCTAGGGTGCATTGGGCGAAGCCGTTGGCGAACGGGCTTCGTGTGCGAATATGTTGGTATTTCATGCACCATAATGCTAGGATCGATGCTAGGCATTTCTTCGTAAGACCATGCAAACACATCCCGAAATTCCTGAAATAGACAAGTATATGTCTTGATTTCATCCTGAGAACAAGATACCCTAATATGAATGTGTTCAACGACACCAAGTTTGATAGAAATGTCAATTAGCATCGTTTGGTTAATATTACCCAAATTTCCTTCCGACCATACTTCATGAGTAATAATCGGTGGCAAAAATGGAGAAGAAGACTCTTCGAAAGCGGTAGACATGACCGCCGGGCGAGGCAGGAACGAGGAGCAAAGATGGGTATCGATCCATGGTGGTTCCTCAAGAGACATGATATGCATGATACCTTCATTAGCGACGAAGGTCTCTGCTAAGGGATTGGATGATTTTGAAGTGCCAAGGGATTGAGAGTACATATAAAGAGAGGTATTCAACATATGAGAATCAGAGGATGCAGAGTTCGAAGCCAAAACAATTTCCATGTAATTGACTTCAGCAAGAATAAGTGGCATGACCTCACCCCAAGCATCAACAAGATCTGGTGCGAGTATGACCCAGGGATCATATTTCACCGAGACCATGTTGACAGAGGCAACATGAGGAGGTGGGAGTCGAAAAATTCCCATTAAGGCAGAACCTTTGAAGAGACCTGCCCCCACACTCTCATAGGGAGCACGAGATTGCTTGACATATGGAACATTGCCATCCGAGGAGGAAGAGGCAAAGAAAGACAACTGATCTATGGTGACAATCCGATGGTGACAATCTTCCCTTGATGGGGAAAACAGATCAGACGAAACAAAGAGGAGGCCACGACATGCATGGCATGAGTCCAACTTCGGCCAAGTAGAATATTATAGTTGAGATTGGCGTCAACAATCTCTACTTTGACTTGCACTGTCTTGCCTTCCAGGGTGATGGCAAGGTTAGGTAAGACACTGAAGGGTCGCGAATCTCGCCCATCGAAATATTTCAACGTGTTCGAAGACTGGTTTAGTGTAGGGGAACCAATAGCCTTCCAACATGCAGTTAACATGATGCAAGTAGAAGCACCTTCATCAGTGACAATGTGGTGGATGGTCTTCTCGTTAATGATTACCTGCATAAGGAAGGCAATCTAATGAGGAAGTCATGCAACATGGTTCTCCAGATCGAAACATATCAAATTAGAATCGATGTCCACGATAGTCGACAACAAAGACTTCCACTGCGATGGGCAGCTTTGGAGCACTTCGAGAGGCGACATGGCTAATAGTGCCTGAGCCAAATCTTCAACAATATTGTAGTGTTGAGCAGCTCGGGCATTGGGATTATACGAGGATTTCCGCAGCACACCTCGAGAGGGTGGCCGTATAGCGAAATCAGGGTTAGGGCGTTTATTTTGCAGAGGGCCCGAACTCGAGGTAGAAGAAGAAGGTGCAGCTTCTTTTTCTTTCCTAGCTACCGGAGCTGGAGTTTGATAATCTTTCGATCAGGTAGCCACATTAATGGGAATGCTCATCATGAACACTTGAGATCCAGAGGAAGCAGATCGGGGTTGGTCTACCATCTGAGTCTGCTAAGATGGAAATGGCTCTTTAAGGATGGCAGGGGTCCCTTTGAGCAGGCGACTAACTTCGGATCAGCATGGAGTGTAGTGATCCTCCTCACAAATGAGGTAGGGATACTTAGGTTTCTATTGCGAAGATTTGCCAACAGACAATTTGGGAGGACCCTGTTTCGGGGCACCGGCTTTAGCTTTGCCTTTGCCTTTCTCTTTTCCTTTTGAGGATTTTTTCACTACGGTATACTAGACAACATGGACCTCTGAGGTTTTACCAGGGCCTGGTGGATTTTGAGATGAACTATTAGGAGCAGGATTCAAGACCGACTTTTGTTTAGAAGAAGTTTTAGCAGGGGTCTAGGATACTGAACCAATAACTCCATCAACGGGAGGAACAACTAGTGACTTTGATGTTGCAGGGTTAGATGATGGCTACAGAGCATTATGTATAACTCGTATAAGGTGCTAGACTGAGAGTAAACTAGATCCAAGTACTGGGCACGGGCAATGGCTTGCTCTTCAGTGATGCATCCACCCATAGTTATATTGCGAACAATTAGGGCTACGAATGATTTGGTAAACCATTTAGTGAGCAACAGATAAGTTATCTCAAACTTGATCAGGTAATGCCTACATCCCCATTCATAGATATGATTAGAGATGTGCGTTACAGTGTCTAGCTTAAGCAATGTGAGCAAATAGGTGCCAGTTTCATAACGAACCGACAACTAAAAATGTGTGAGGAAAGCCATGGCCAATGAATTGAAGTCATGGAAAGTACTTCGAGGTAGCTCGATGTACCATTTCACTGCGGCACCTATTAGGGTTCGTTGGAAAAGACGAAGACGAATGGAATCGTCCACGTATGAGTTTGACGAGCACCAGAGGTGATATGTAGTCACATGGGCCTAAGGATCTTCTTTAGCTTTTCCATTGAACTTTGGGCAATCACTTGGTATCTTGGACGGCATCGGAGGCCAGTACGACGAATGAAGGATCAGATCATTCGTAAGGTGCAATACATATAGCAACTCAAGTGTAGCCAAGAAACGTAATTGAGTGTTAAAAGGAATGGGAGGTCGATAAGCGGCCCATAAGGAGGAGCCCATCCCTGATGGTAAGGATTTTGGCCCCACAGTGGGGTATTTTGGCCATATGGAATCTGAGGCTACCCCCATTGCAAATTAACTTGGCCAAAGGGAGGGTTTGGACCTTGAAAACCTTGAAACTATCCAGGCACATGTTGTTGATAGGCAACATATGGTTAAAAGGTTGCTAGGCCTGTTGACCTTGGACATGGATATGGGACCTGTTGTCCTGGAGCATAGGGTTGTTGGGCCTGTTGTCCCTGAACAAGAGGGTTTTGGACCTGCAATCCTTGGGCATAAGGTTGATACACTTATTGCCCTTAGATGTAGGGGTTTTGTACCTAGTGCCCTTGGCCGATAGGATTCTGGACCTGTTGACTTAGGGCAAGAGGATTTTGCACCTGCTACTGCAGGACTTGACCTTGACCCTGTCCTTGCAAGGGTTGACCTTGTTGATATGTATACAAGAGTTGTTGCTACTCGAGTGGGTTTTGTTATCGCAAGGACTGACTTTGCGGTTGAAAAATTTGTCCCTGGGTTTGCAGAGGTTGGCCCTGCGAGGGTATGGGTTGAGAGGTATGCGGAGCATATTGCATCTGCTGCTGCGTGGCCTATTGTAACTGTTGAAAGGTCTAACCTTGCGGTTGTTGCAAGTGACCTTGCTGTGGGATAATCTTCCTTTGTTTTTGCGCAGAAAACCCTTGCTGCATCAAATGTTGTCCTTGTGGTAACAAAGGCTACCCTGGTTGTTGCAAAGGTTATCCTTGCTGTTGCAAAGGTACTTGAACAGTGCCCAGGAAATTACTGAACTGAATCTGGCCGTAGCCAGGCTGGATGTACTACCCATATGGGAGGGTGTAAGGTTGATTAACCAATCCTTGAGAACCATATTGAATGTAAGGATTTTGGTATTGGACTTGAGCCCCATAGGGCTGCTGATATTGAACATTACTCAATTCAGACAAACCACCAGGATTCTAAACCTGTTGTTACTGGACATTGCTTGATCTAGTACGGTCAGTAGGGTTATAAACGATACCAGGAGAGGGCTAGTTTATACCAATCATGGGAGCTTGTGGGCCGCTCACATTAGTGGCGCCTGACACCATAGAGACATTCAGGTTTTGCCCCCCAGGCAGTGGCACAATCTGGCCACTGACTAATGTGACAAAAGAATTGATGGAAACAATCTTTGAAACCACCAGTTGTGATTGACATGTAACTGGGATTGATGATACAAGAGTATTCGAGATGGTGGGTTGCACCGGGACTGAAGTAACAACTAGTTGAGAGGTCGTGTTCGAGATGAACAGACCTGATGTAGGCCTGACACCTAACACCCATACAGGATTATGGTAGAGTGATGAGGCACTAGGTGTGCCTGAAACTAAGTGCCCTAAAGACACATAGCCAGGTGGCAAGCTGGCGGGAATACCTTATGAATAAGGGAAACCCTCAAGAGGAAACTACGATTGCAATTCTTCCCCCTCAACAGCCTGTGGAGTAGAGACTTCAGACTCATCCGGATAAGTAACTGGAGCATCGCCTTCGGGTTCCACATCGGAAAGCAAATGATGACGAATGGCTGAACCTATAGTGGGGGATAGTTCCAAAGGAACACCCGACTGGTCGTACGGAATGTAAGGACACTATGGTGATATTTCAACAACGTTAAGCAGAGGGTTCAAAGGATAGGCAACCAGTCCAAGCTGACCGCTAGTGGTCAGCGAGTTCTCTGGAGTTCGAACAGGATTAGTCAGGGATTCCGGGCCAAGATCAATAGATGACCCTGAATCGAAAGTAGGCAGAGGATGAGATGAAAATGGTTGAACACTCAAAACAATTTTGAGTTCAACATTTTGGTCCTTAAGTGATTATGATAACTCAAGGAAGGGCTTCTCAGACAATCTTTCGGACGAAGGAGAGGAAGAGGAATTGGTTGAACTAGATGGTTCAGCCACGATGACCTTGTCTTAGTCAACAGAATAAATAACTTCAAGGCTTTAAAATGTCCTTTTAAGGGAGCTCACGATTTGGTCAAAAAGACTAACAGGATGTTTTGGATCGTGGGCAATCAATTATTAAGATGCATAAAACACTGATGTTCTTTCATTTTTTAAGAGTCGAGAAAGAAACAAAGATTACTCTATCTCTTTCGATTGGAAATGAGCTTGAAAGGACAAGTGCATGAATGATATTTTAAGTTTAATGAGTCAAAAATATCAAATGAATACTCTGGATGATCTAGGTAAACAGGATTACTAGGCAATCATGAACTGCATAATACCTCCTGGCGAACCAAGAAGTATGAGCAGGCAATCTCCACGAATGTTGTGTTCAGTTTATCACATTCACAAGGCGGTTGACTCGGCTTCCTAAGGATAAAAGGATTGCAGCCTAGTGGGGTCTCCCATTATATACTCGATGGTACGGGGAGCACAAATTCATGCTAGTGTTGTCTAATGCAGAAGCTAATGACAGTTGCTAGGTTTACAGATGCCGGAACACATCTCTAGCATATACCTTCTAGATATGATCGCTAATGTCAAATGTGCCTTAGGTTAATTGAATTCATTTTAGATTTGATCTTGAGTTAAGTTTCAGTTTTCAGGTCTTAGCAATGCTACTCGAATAAACCTAAAATGCAACTAAATGGGACAAGACCCTTTCAATTCAATGAAATTCCTACACTAGAGAGGGTAGAAACTACCTAATTAAATGCAAACAATCAAGAAACTGAAAACATAATGATCTTTCACTACTTCACTTTTTCAAAAAATAAACTAATGAAAAATGCATTCCAATTCCTAATTTCGTGGCAAGCACTTATCTATCAGTCCTTTCAAAATGAAAAAAAATTCTCTTCCTTTTTCAAATGCTAATGCAATTCTAGTTTTTAAGAGATGCAAATCATAATGATGCAACAAGCTAGAATCTCATACTTTCTCATGAAACAACGAAACAAACGTTTCGCATACAATCTCTCAATGGAAAATTTTTCGAGGCTATGAGCTCTTCAAGCAGATGAAAAACATATAAAGAGAAGTTCATTTAGATCAATGAAACACCAACTTTACCGAACACAAGACCGACAATGTAATCTATGCCCGAAAAATACGTTCAAACTAGTAAACGAAACTTTTTCAAACTTGTGCAAAAAGAGGTCAAAGTCGTAAGAGGGACCAAAACAAATGCAAGGAGAAAACACACCTACAACCAGACTCGATGACTCCACAAGCTGCTGAATGGGCGACTAGCTAGATGCCCTAGTGTCGTTGGCCACTCAATGACTGAATCAATCAAACAATAAGATGACAAGCCAACAAGCAAGAAAATCCAAATGAAAAGTAGCTTCCTAATCAGGGAGAAAACAGTAAAAAAGGCTCGCAAGGTCAAAACACAAGAGCATAACACACTGGCCAAGATTGGGGTCCAACCCTAATCTTAACTTACAGGGGTCGGTGTGACTTCCCAACTGACAACAAGCACCTGAGGCTAGTCGGCGCGATTGTTCCTCCGCAATCCATGCTGGTTCGCGCGACTGTCAGCCGATTAAATGCGTTGTCCAAGGGAACTAAAAAAATAAAAAAAATTCAAAAACAAGGAACAGATCTGCTACTATGAGGTTTAGACTTAGGCCAATAAGCAGGAGAACAGAAACAAAACTAAAGGGAAAACGTGAAACTAGCAAAGTTCTCATGAAATCAAGAAATCCAAAACAAACAAAAGGTGGGATCTCCCCAATGGAGTCGCTAATTTGTGGTGAAGTAAAATTATAAGTGCGGACACTAACGAATTCCTCTAGCTCGATAATGGGTCTAGCCACAATAGATACATTATATGGAAGATTTCCTTAGGTTAGAATCAATCAAGAGGGCCTACCTCTTGGTCGCTTATCTTGCTTGATGATGTCCTCGCTTGCTTGCTCCAGCAATATCTCGCTTCCTTCTTCAAGCTCCTGAAACAAGTAAACAACAACAACACACAAACATAATAATAGAAAAATTGCAATTCAACCTATTTAACAAGTCAAGAAACATTAAGCCATGAATATCTAATATTACAAAACATGTAGGAAATCAATCGATAGTTGCATATATTAATATCAAAGAGAGATTACAACCATTCGTCTTGATGTCGCAGTCTTCCTCTAAAAAGACCAGGTTCCCACACACTTCTGCTAGCATTCCATGATGGCCTCAATCAACAATAGTTTACAAGCTCTTCCCTTTAATCTTCACTCCAAACCAAACACACTTCTCCCTCACACAACTAGATGGCTACAACTGGTGATAGATTGCTTGTCTAATCAAAATAGTATACTCACACTCAGCCAACACTCTAACTAGCTTGTGCCTGGGAAGAAAGGAGGTTTATATAGGAAATATGGATGGGAGATGGATCCTCTTCTCATGGGAGAAGTACTTATCCCTTGAGGTAGTTCCATCATTATAGGGGAAAGGAGCCCAAATTGTCATCCTCGACCCCATCTGGCCAAACCATTTACCAAACTTCTGTTACAGAGCTTCTAGAGCTGGAAGCTTTGGCTCTAATTTAAAAAAGTTTCCATAATAGGACCAACGTGACTCGAACACAGCTTAGTCGCACCGATCAGTGCAGGGAATAGTGTTAATATATGCACATCGGCGCGAGGAATACAAAGGTCATTAACGCGGGTCTTGTAAACTGGGAAAAACAAAAGTTTCAGTGGAAATGGTGTAAAAGGGAAATGATCTGCTCATGGAGAGTGACATAATGGGAGTTTATCCATGAAGGAAAAGCATGCAGGGTTCACTGTAGAGGTCCTCCAGGATCAAGGAACAGGGAAGACAGGGATAGTGACAAAATGTTGTGTAATAGTTTGCATCTTTGGATTCAGAATGACGAGCTCTTCGATTGAAGCTGAGTTTAACAAGAGTCTAACACTTTTATTTTTGAGCATAAACTTGAGCACCTGATTAGTATGGCATACTTGGATTCTTGGAGAAAGAAGGCAAAGGAGGAGCAAGAAAGTGCAAGAAGGCATCGGGAGCAGTAGTTATATTAGATTTGTTTTGTAGGTACTAGATTGCATGTATGACTTCTTCACTAGTTTTGGCATGCATGTCATATGCGTGTGGTTTCATGGTTGTGATTTGTCATTGGCATGAAGGATTGCCTAGATCAACTGTGGATTGCCTAGCCTTGCCATTTCCTAGATAGGCATGGTGATTGTGGGTTTAATTTCATTGCTTGTTGTTGGTTATTTCTCATGTTTCCTTAGCTTGGGTTGAGTTATTAGTTCTTGGAAGCCTTGTAACAGCTTGGGTTGAGTTACTAGTCCTGGAAGCCTTGGTTGGACAAACGCTTTGGAAGCCCTTGGTGGGTTGAGTTACTAGTCCCGCAAGCCTTGGTTGGACAAATGCTTTGAAGCCCGATGGTAGTTGTGGGTTTAGTTATTAGTCCAGGAGGCCTTGGTTGGAACAAATGCTTTAGAAGCCCTGGAAGGCTTGGATGGAGACCAATCCAATGATGGTGTGGTGATGTCTGACCGTGTGGTGGAATAAATGCTTGATGGGTTGAGGTGGATGGCCTCTGGAATCCTTGGATGAGTTTTGATTGATGTGTTCTATGAGATCACACATTCATTCTTGGAATATGGCATGGGGGTGATTGACTGAAGAGAGACTTGGCTCAACCAATCTATGGTCGGGTGGAAAGTGGTAGTCCCATTTTCGGTGGGTTCATTGAATCCATTAATGAGAAATACATTCCCTTGATTTTCATGTGTAAAAGTATTGATGTATACATGGATTTTCATGGTTGATAGAGCCATTATATGTCTGTTCCTATTATGTTGGTTATATGTATATTTTGTGACAACAACTATGTATGGCTCTCAACATGTTTATACTTGTATCTGAATGTATAATGTATCTATGATCTAATAAATTATAAGGCAACAAATGACATGAGGAAACAATGGTTCATGACGATTCTCAAATAAGTATGGGATCCCTACACTTAATTTTGTTGTTTACACATGTAGATTACATGTTGATGATATGTTTGACGAAATACCTGTCATGGCTAGTAGGGATTGGATATGGTATTGTTCAGCTTATTGCTTTTTCATCCTTGATTCCTTGTGTTCTTACCAATTGTAAGTGATCATTCCATTCTGGGCAGTGTCATGGGCTCTGGGCCAAAAAAGGTGGCTCAAATCCTAGAATGGTAGAAAAACAGAGCATTAGCCTAGAGACTAACTCACCTGAGCAGTGTCTGGGGAGCATTATAACTCACATGGGCAGTGTTTGGGGAGTATTATAACTCACCTTGGCAGTGTCTCGGGAGCGTTACTCTGGCCTAAGTTGGTTAAAACAACAATAGGACCCAGGGACAGGTTGTTTGAGTGGCTGACTTGTCTCCTGAAGGTTTTTTGGATGATGTTGGATGACCGTGTGTGATGTTTCACTGATTCCACTTCCTTAAGGTCACATAGGAGGTCAAATCTGATCATAGTAGCCTCTCGTCTCATGTTTACCCTAGTTGGCATGGTTACTTGGGTGGATGTGGGAGGAGGGTGTTACACTTGAGTTAGCAATGATCATACAGCATTAAAGATGTGGAGGCACTATCTTCTTGGCAGGAGGTTTTCACTGATGAGTGATCACATTAGGTTGAGGTATTTGTTTAACTAACTGAATTTGAATGCCCAAAAAGCTAGATGGTTGGCCATGATCAATGAGTTTGACTTCGAGATAAACTACATCAAAGGAAAGGAGAACACGGTGGTAGATGCTCTTAGTAGGAAGGTATAGGTGCACAGGATGTGGACTATTGTCTTACAACATACATATTGGTTAGATTCAGAAATAGGATATATGTGCTAGATATTAGTGAGCTCAAGAAGGTGAACTTGAGGGAGTTTCATGTGAAACCATATTCAGGTCACCCAGGCTATCAAAATACATTGACCGCAATGAAGAAATTTTATTATTGGCCAAATCTAAAGAAGGATGTAGCATAGTTTGTGACTAGGTGTTTCGATTGTTAGCTTGTGAAAGCATAGTGTAATCATTCAGGTGGACTGCTACAGTCGATTATGATACCAGAGTGGAAATGGGAGGTCATTTCCGTGGAATTTATCACAGGGTTGCTGAGGACAGTGAGACAACATGATTCCATCATGGTTGTTGTGGATAGGTTGACAAAGGTTGCACACTCCATTCCAGTGAAGTCTACATTCTTAGCCAGTGATGTAGCACAAGTATTCATGAGATATGTGGTCAGATTTCATGGTGTTTTGAATAAGATTGTGTCAGACAGGGATGCAAAGTTCACTTCCAATTTTTGGAAGGAGTTGTTTGTAGGTTTAGGTATAGAGTTGGCCTTTAGTCCAACTTATCATTCATAAACAGATGGATAGAATGAGAGGATCAAAAATATATTGGAGGACATGTTGAGGATGTATGTGATGCATCACCAACTAAAGTGGGAAGAGTATATTACACTGGTAGAGTTTGCCTATAACAATGGGTATCATGAATCTTTGAACATGAGTTTGTTTGAGGCATTGTATGGGTGGAGTTCCAATACTCCCATCAGTTGGAGCGATCTAGTTAACAGGGTGTTGATTGGACAGGACATGTTGGCAGACATGGAACATGAAATGCAGGTTATAAAGAAGAATGTAAAGGAAGCATAGCATAGGCAAAAGAGATATGCAGATTGAAACAGGTTGTTCAAGGAGTTCCAGGTTGGGGAACAGGTGTACTTGTGCATCAAACCAAAGAAGAGTTCCTTATGGATTGGATCATGTGCCACACTGGCACCACAGTCTTATGGACCCTTCAGTATTGTTGAGAAGATTGGGCCAGTAGTTTATCAACTTGCACTTCCTCTAACAATGAAAATCCATGATGTTTTCCATGTGCCATTGCTTAAGAAGTACGTTAAAGATGTTGATCATGTGATTGACTGGTTGGTATTGCAAGTGGAACCAAATGGAGAATTCCAGCCAGAGCCTCAATGTATATTGCAGAAAAAGGTGCTCATGCTCTGGAATTGAGAAATTTAGTAGGTTAAAGTGCAGTGGAAGCACTTTGGGCCCAATGAAGCTACATGGGAGATGGCGGATCAGATGCAGGCTATGTATCCTTCCTTGTTTGCCAGTTGAGGCAAAGCAGTTTTGGTGTGGTGTTTCAGTATATGTATTTGGTATATGTTTTGGTATATGTATATATGCATATGAATGTAAATACCACCATGAGATATTCTATAAAGCTCCAATAAGCGGCATGGGTGTCATGTCATTATGATGTTATATTCGTTATGATGTCACGTTGGTTTGTTTCTCAGCAAGGTAATCACTGTAAATACTGCATCGAGCTATGTTATAAAGCTCCATGGGAAGTATGTTTGTTTGTCAGCAGTTTTGCTGAGGTATAGGTGTGGTTGAACATCGAGGATGGTGTTCCCCAATGGGGAGGGTTTTGTAACAACCTTGGTGAAAAGTTCACGTAATAAAAGTTAATAAAGACAAACATAATAACCATTGTTGATGGGACACTTATTCCAATCTGAATGGTGGGAAAAACATCCTAGTGCGTATTCATTCAATTTATTACAGCTAAGGAAATTGGAAAAAGCAATGGCTAAGGCTTTGGAAAGGCAAAATGGCATTTTTGGCACATTTATTTATGAAAATAATGGAAATTATGAGAAAAGGAAGATGAAAGGTCACAAGTTGCATATGAGGAGAAAATTGAAGGAAAATAATGGAAATTGAAGAAAATAGCAGTCTCATTGATAAAAAGGCTTCTGAGGATCAGTTGGAAAGCTTTTGCTCGGGTTTTGCATTGGATCAAGAAAGGAAAAGAAGGCAAGAAGAAGGAAGGAGCACACAAGGAAGAGCAAGATCGCACAGCTACAACATGATTCTTTGCAGGTATCGATTTGCATGTGTGTTTTCCTTGCTAGATTTGGAATGAATGGTATTGCATGTGATTCTTTTTGTTGTTATGGCATGGGTTTTTCCAAGTGTGATATTGTTTTCAGCCTAGTCATGCCATTTCTGGATAACCATGGTGTGATGGGGCTCTCATGTTTTGGTTGAGTTGGATTGTCAGGTGGATTCGAAGACGAGTGAGGTGGATCTCCGAATGATGGAAAGCATGGCCTAGTGGTCCCTGAACCAGGCTGTGGATCATGGTAAAGCCACTAGCTTGGTGACCCCTAAGCCAGACTGTGGGTTGCGGTAAATCCATGATTGTGTTGCCTTGGTGGGCCTATGAATCCTTGCCAGTGAATGGCCGTATATACGGTAAAGCCTAGAGGTGGTTGACCTTGATTAGGCCTAGGAATCCTTATCGGTGAATGGCAAAATATATGGTAAAGCCTATAGGGTGGTGTCTTGGTTAGGGCCTAGTGATCCCTGGATCAGACTGTGGATTGCGGTAAAGCTTGAGAGACTAGGAGACATGAAAATTCCTCAGGGCCTAGGTAGAGAAATCTAGTGGCATCCATGCTTTTTTGGCCCAGTAATCTGGTGGAGATCATTGTAAATCTTGTTATTACATGTTCATTATGTTGGCCTAGTGATTCGAGATGGATTGCGGTAAAGCTTGGTTTCTATTGATGAGGGTGAGGTGGTTTAGCCTCGGGATGCCCTGGTTGGTTCTTTGGGTTTGAGTCTGATGCAAGCATGGCTTGCAAAACCCAGGATTTCCCAATACTATGCATATAAAGTGCAATTGTCGTTTCTTGAAGCATCTGCTATCGACTCTCCGCCGTCTATTCACAAAAATATTCCACCTCTTATGAATTAAAATTCAATACAGTTCTAATTAACAGAGAATAGTGAGCTAATATAATAGGTTATGGGCACTGAATTGTATTCTGCCTCCATGCGCTCACCCGTGGCTGCCTTCCAGACACCATGCAAACAATTAAAAAAAATTATTAATAGACTCCTACAACCTTCCACGCATATAGTCTTATATCAACAACATGCCATCGGATCCCTCTCCGCTTTGGTTGAATTCAATACACAATGAATAGGCCTGCGCTAATCATATCAGGTGCGCCACGGGTTTAATATATAGGCTTATAAATGAACCCACCCAATTACCTCTGTTCCAAAATTAACACAGTTCATATCTATATACATGAATGCCGTCCTTCCCACACGTTCAGGTGTATACAACCGCCACAAACTTATGAGGAGGAGTCCTCCCGCCTTTGGAGAATCGCTTCAAAGCGATAAGCAGTTGCACATCCACTGTTTATATATAAAGCACGGGGTTTGATTTCATTACACAATAAAATAAAGGATCGACTGTCGGTTGCGCCACAGGTTATTACACAGCACGATATGTATTAACCTTTGCCGCGCCCAATCCGCATTCAGGTCTCCGGTCTGGCATATCCGCGCCTGCATAACTTATAAAGAAACTGCGCATCCATTGGATAATCGGTACAATCAATACTTAAATCGAACCAATTCCATAAATCGAACCAATACATAAGACTCAAATCTCATATTTATGACAGATGCTGTTCTCAGTTCTGATTATTTCACGAGTATAAAACATATAAATGTCCAAAATTCCAATCGCTTGGAGAAAACAGCGAGGTTCGCCCTTGTCCCATTTACACAAAATACATTAATGCACAGATATATAAATTTTGTTTTTTTACATGCAAATCAAATGCGCCCTGTTAAGAACTGTAGAATTTCAAACGCATTAACATCGACTCTCAATCTAATTAACCAAGTATCATTCACTTTCCTTCAAAACACCGAGAGGGATTTTTTTTTCTTCAATACTTTTGGCATCACCCCTCTCTCTCTCTCTGATGATATGAGAGTTCAGCTACTTTATTTAAATAATAATGAATATGTACATAAAGGATGGATCAGAGCTTATCTTTTAAGAAAAGCAAGATTTTTCCTTTTTTACACAATGATTTAAAGATGGAAGCTTTATTCCCTATTTTTCATCCTAATTTTAACTAAAAAACATAGAAACTCTATCCCCATTTTATTTCATATTTACAACTCAAGATCTTCTAGATGCTCCTGCATCAGAGTCCCACATTCATGCTTGGAATATGGAACAAGGGTGAATGGTTGAAGAGAGATTTGGCTCAACCATTCTATGGCCGGGTGGAACATGGTAGTCCCATCATGGGTTTGGATTTTGCATCATCAATATGAGGTTATTTCTCTTTGTGTTTCTATGAGTATTATAATGTTTTACATGTGGATCATATGGCTATGATTTCATTGGTGTTTATGTTGCTATTATGTTGGACATGTATGTGTTTTATGAGAGTGGCTATGTATGGATCTCATCATGTTTTTACTTGTAAATGAATGGACAATATATCTATGACCTAATAAATGATAATGCAACAAATGATATGAGGGAACAATGGTTCTTAGTGATTCTCAGATAAGTATGAGATCTGTATGCTTAAATATGTTGTTTACACCTGTAGATTACATATTTGTGATATGTTTGTCATGGCTAGTAGGGGTCCGGTTAAGGGCTTGTTCAAGTATTTACATTTGCATCATTGTTTCCATATTATATTATTGTTTTGAAGGTGTCATTCAATTATGGGCAGTGACATGGGCTTTGGGCCCAAAAAAGTGTCTCAAATCTTAGGGACATTGGCACAACACTAAGCAAAATAGTCCCTAGACACTGGCATGCCTTGGCATGAGAGCGTCTAGAGATTCCTCGACATTGTCAGGTCGATATCATGGGAATGTTCGGGGGTCAAGTGGTCTAAAACCTTAGTGGGACCCAAGGGCTAGATACCTAAGTGGTTGGGATGGTTCTTGGGAGTCTTGTAGTTGATGTGGAAGGTATGTATTTTGTGTTTCCATCGATTCCGCTTCCTTAAGGTCACATAGGAGGTTGAATCTAATCATAATAGCCTCTCGTCACATGCTTACCCCCGTTGGTCGATTACTTGGGTAGACGTGGGAGGATGGTATTACACATTGGCAGGAATTACCACCCCTCAAACTCTCAAGATAGAAGGATATATCAAGAATAAAAAGGTAATTGTGTTCATTGATTCTGGTAGTACCCATAATTTTATTCATTGTAAGATAACCAAGGAATTGAATTTCTTCCAATATCCAGCATCACAGTGTCAAGTGATGGTTGCAAATGGAGAAACTATAATTAACTCTTGAAAGTGCCATAATATCAAGCTAACCATGGGGGAATATGTATTGAATAGTCTAATGTTTTCCATTCCAATGGGTGGCGCTAATGTTGTACTAGGAGTCCAATGGTTACAATCTTTGGGGGCGATAGCTTTCAATTTTCTTGATTTTTTTTTTGGAAGGAAAGGGAGTTTAATTAAGGGGTATTGTAGGGAAACTAGGAAAGATAATCAACTCTAATGGCATGAAAAATCTTTTGAAGAAAGAAAAATAGGGAGTAATTGCATAATTATGCTCATTAGAGGTTCAAACATCGAAATCATCTATTTCTCCAGATCTCCAAAAAGTAATGGACAATCATTCCAAGGTGTTTGAGACTCCCAAAGGCTTCCCACCTATTCGTGATAATGATCATAGTATTTCATTTGATTCTAGGAAGTGTTCCTCCAAACATCATGCCTTATCGATATGCTTATGCCTAAAAGAGTGAAATTGAACGTATGGCTGCAGAAATGCTAGAAGCTAGTATAATTCAACCTAGTCAAAGTTCTTTATCTGCTCCAGTAGTATTGGTGCACAAGAAGGATGGATCATGGCATATGTGTTTGGATTATAGGGATCTAAACAAGCTCACTATTAAAGATAAATTTCCCATTATTCTTACTGATGCATTGTTGGATGAATTACATGGAGAAATTTACTTCATTAAGTTAGATCTTCGTTCAGGATATCATCAACTTGGAATGAAGACTGAAGACATTCTGAAAACAACATTTAGAACTCATGAGGGTCATTATGAATTTTTGGTCATGCCTTTTGTCCTTACTAATGCACCTTCCACATTAAAGGTTTGATGAATTCCATTTTCAAACCCTTCCTTAGAAAATTGGTGTTAGTATTTGGTGGGCACCAGTATTGCAACAATAATGCTGCAACTCCTGGGCTGCCTACTTTACTCTTATCAATCCGGTAGTTCGTAACAAACTTGGAAGCGTCGGTGTTGTATGCACAAGTACTAGTTCTTACTGCAGGTTGTCATTTGGTCATCCGGTGCAAGATCACTAGGAGCTCAAGCCAACTTCTATGGATTCCAAAAGAAGCTCTACATGTAATGAAAGGAGAGAAAGACTACTCTACAGATACTACTCTAACTGCAGAAAGGAGAAATTCTGAAATGTAAAGCAAAACTAGTAAACCCAAATTAACCAACTAATCCAACTTTTGCAGAAAGCACTATGAAAACCATAAAAAGAATGCCATTACCTACTCAAGGAATTAAACAACATCTAGCTAAGCTATTTCTAGAAGTAAATGAGCAAAAAACATATTTTTGGATTTTTATGTGTTTTTATGTGAATTTGACATGCATGTAATTTATTGTTTGTGAATGTGGCAGTGAATAGGTGGTGTTGAATGGCGGTTTTGGGATTCTAGAGGATGTAGGATGGTGTGATGGGTCTTAGGAGGTCCCAAGTGGCCTTCTGGAGGCCTTTCCCACACTCGGCCTTCAAAAGAAAGCCTACAGGAAAATCTACAGGAGGACACAGGAAATCTACAGGAGGAGGCCGAGAGCAGTTTTCACTGTTTTGAGGGTGTGAAAGTGGGTGGAAAAGGTAGATGAAGGTTGGAATGAGGTGTTAGGGCACCCAGGGTCTACCAAGAATCATTAGGAGAGAGAAAGATGATTGTATTTTCTCAAGGAGAGAGGAAGAATTCTTATGGAAAATGTAGGAAACTAAGGCAAAATTGAGGGGAGACTTGGGCGACCTGTAGGACATGGATCATATGGAGGATGGGATGGCTGATAAGCTAGCCTAATGAAAGAAGAGATTTGTTGCAAAGGAACTAACAATCAACCAATAAGATCAAGCCAGCAATGAAATAATTGCATTTAGAAAAACAGAGTTTTGCATCAAAGTAGTCCAAACTATGATCTATGAAAGGAAATGTTGAGAAATGTTGCAAGAAAGGAAAGCATGAAAGAAGACTATTGTAAATAAATAAGTGAGCATGGTGAAGAAGTTCTGAAGCAAAGAAAAACTATACTATTAACCACTAAAAAGCTGCAAACACTAGAAGTCCTATGAATGAGGAAAATCTATGTTTTTGGGGCAGCAAGAGGGTCTTTGCCTCAAATCATGGTCCCAAATGGAGGAAGAGAGGCCAAGGCACTATTGCTAGCCTTTTTAATCTTTCCTTTATCACTGCTTAACCTGCTATAGAAAGCACAAATGGAAGCAAACTACGAAATCATCAAAAGCAACCTATTCTTAACCATAAAAGAAATACATCTAACAACAACCTAATCTACAAACTGAAATAAAACATACAAATACAAACAAAGTGGAGCTTGGCTGCTTAGATTGGGCCCTAACCCAAGAGATTCAGCCCTTTGAGGTAACTCAGTGCTAGCTCAAATAGGATTCCATCTTTATTTCCAAAACAATAGCAAGATTACATGAACTGTCACAAAATAATAAGCTCGAAGTTGAGCAGAGTTTACATAAGAAAAAATCCAACAAAAATCTAACCCTAGTGAGGCCCTAGGCCTCTCTACTTATACAAATGAAGCTACCAACAGCTTCCTTAAAATTAGGGAGGCTTGGCTCCCAAAACTCGAGATAATCATCAGTCATCCTCCACTTGCTCGGCTGCCTGCTAGTGCATGATTTGGCTGCTTGTACTCCGAGCTGAATGAAGGGGAATTCGAAGTGAGGAGTAATAAATGAGGGGGATTCCATCCTATAAATCCTATCCTTTGTCCACTTCGAGTTATTTCTACCATTTTTCCACTGGATCCTTGACTTTGACCTCAAAATCCATCAATAATCTGCATTAAACACATGTTAGACCACATGGCATCATAACTAACTCAACTCGCTCCATAAGCATAAATATAATCAGAAAATCATACAATAAGCTAAAAGAATGGTTGATTTGACTAGGTTAGGAGGTAAAATGAGGACCATATAATTACCCATTTATGAGGCTCATCATCACCCCCTACTGAAAGTGTTGCTCATCCTCTGAGCAACTTAGTCCATCTACTCATCTTTTATGGCCCTGGTGGCCTCCCTAGCATCCCAAGCCTCTGATGTGGTCTCCTCTTCTTTGTCATAGAATCCTGCCTTCCTTTATATCTCTTCTCGCTACTCCTCCTCTTCTTCTTCTCTTCTGCCTTCCATCATGCCTAATAGCAGTGGGGGACTCAATTTGAGGCCAATCTAGTTTACCTTCAACCTCTGCATGGAGCGCTTGTACATTGGCACTCTTCTTAATGCCTCCTTCATCCTCATGGGGGAATGATATTCCCTGATTTGCAGACTGTGTGGTAAGATGTTCCATCTCCTCATGCATGCATGCACACAGTCATCCCCAAGTAGCGTTTGCATATCTTCAAAGTGTGCAATGACTTGTGCCTGACCACTTATATAGCTAGGGGAAATCTAAGGATTATTGGCAAGCAGATTGTGTGTGATGATGAGTGCCATGGGATCTTATGACTCAGCTCTTATCATTAATGGCTCATTCTATTATTTTATCATCAACCTTCTTATTTCTGCTGCCCTCAACTCTTCATGGTTCATCCATGAGGCCATGGCCATTAGTTACAGGTCCCCTAGCCTAGCATTAGGGTCCCACACATTCATGTCTGCGAGGGCCATGTTATGTAGGTAGAATTCTGCCATCTTTGCCTTATCTTCTGATGTGGTTTGGTCACACAGGTCCATATCTGCCTGTTATCTTGGAAAGGCATTGTGCCTCTTTGTGCCAAAGTCTTTATCTGAAATTGCAACCCTTGGCCCTTGAGATATAGGCCATAGGATTTTGTTGGTGTTCTACATTGCAATGCCTCCATGGATAAGCTAGTCATGCATGCCAGTTGGGTTTCTTTCTCTTGCAGTTGCCTCCTTAGCAATTCATTTTCAGTTTCAAGGTGGCTTCTTGTAATTGCTTCCCTGTGTCTGATGGCACTCAACTCTCTGCCCATTTCTCTGAGTTTGTTCTCCATATGGCCAATATCCTCAAATCCTTTGGATTTGGTTATTTGCTTCCACCTATGTGTTCTTATTCTCTCTTTCTCTAATTTAAAGAATAGTGGAATTGCAAATTTTTGTGGAATTATTTTTCCTCCCTCCAGAAGGTTGTAGTAGGAGGCAAGACTAGGCTAGGGATCAGGTTCTTGTAGCTTTGTTTCTTCCTCCTTTACATGTGGCTATCCTTCCATTTCTTTCTCAAGATTTTGGGTCTCCTGTAGTTTTGGCAGTGTCTCCTGTAGAACTGTCTGAGCCCCTTGTAGGACTATTTTTGGGTCCTGCAGTTCTATATTTTCTTTCCATGTGGGAGATCTAGGAGTCCCCCTTTCGTATGTGATAGGTGCCTTGGAATGGGATTCTTTTCCTTGGGCAGAGGGTGAATCTTCAATTGTAATTGGCACTTTTGAAGAGGGCTGAGGTTTCCTTGTTTTGATTCTTGTTGTCTTCCTGGCCCTGAAATACATGGAGGCCTGCCTTTTCCTATTTTGTTTTGGCTTGATTTGTGTATTGAGGGCAGTGAGAGCAGCTGCTGCCTCTCTTTCCAGGGTCTCAGGGGACACTTCTCTTTGTTTTGTCTTTTCTGCCTCTTTCTCTCTTCCATCTGTCTCTTTCTCTATCTTTGTTCGCTTTGTTTCTTCTTGCTCTGTTTCTTCGGCTTTCTCCTCCTCTATCTTAGTTTCTTCCTCCTTCCTTCCTTATTCTGCTAAGTCACCATTGGCTTCACCTTCTCCTTGCTTCTCTTCCTCCTCATTGCTAGTAGGATTGATATCATAGGTTAGGGTCTTTATGTCATCCTCAGGTGTCATGTTTTGGAAGATTTCCCATGCTATATGGAGTGTCAATGTATGGAGGGCTTCTTCCACTAAAATTTTGATTAACCCATGGTGAGCTAGCTGCTCTAAATTTCTTGCTTGAACCTTAGTGCTGGAGTCAATGAGGGACTGTAGGAGGAAGTAGGGGATGCTGAGCTTCTAAGGGACTACAATGTGCATGCCATACCTTAATTCATGAAGGATTCTAAAGTGATAACCATAAACAATGTTGTACCTCCCCTCACAGGAAATATACTTGATTATTTGGTAGCTAACCTCATCCCTAGGATATGGTATGTTAGCCCTTCTAATGCCATTTTTATCCTCTACAGGGGTTTCATTGTTTTGGAAAAAGTTTTTCTTAGCAGCCTGGGAAATTGGTTTCTCATCCTTACTCCAAGGCAGCTCAAGAGGAAGGGTAGTGACCCTACTGATAAATTCAAGGGTTATCTCCATGGAAAGACCTCTAAAGGTGACAGTGGCATGTGTTCTAGTGTGAGGGACCAAAGAGTGGGAAATTTCCTCATCAAACCCTCAGAATTCCACAAAAAAGTTCATCTAATTTGCTCTTGTGAATATGTCCACTACTTGGGGATGTGCATGGCGCTCGGAGGAGTTGGTGGGCTTCTTCCTCATAAATCCTCCTGTCATTTTGTTTATACTCCTTTGGGAAACCAAATGTCGAGATGGAGACAACGATTTTTGGAGAAAAAAGAGAAACAAAAGAGACTATTTTTTTTTAAAGAAATTTATTATGTATTTCCTCTTCCTAAAGGCTTTATTTCCTCCTCAAATTTAAACCATTGCTTGCATATATTGATATTCAATGGGGGCATGCACGGAACCTACTTCCTCAGACCGAAAATCGTGCTAAATCTCATGTTTTCTCCTTTCAAAACAACTCATTTCCCCTCCTATAGAAGACTGTTGTCCCTCCTGTAGAATTCCTATAGGTGCTCCTGTAGAACATGTAAGTGCTCCTGTAGAAAACGCTTAGAGCAGGAATATGGGAGAGATCAATGGAGAACGTTGGTTACAAGGCTATGGGGGCACGAGGAGACTGCTGTAGCTGAGTTTCGAGGAGATAATGAAGGAAAAGGTGGCGAGAGTGCTCGGGGAGGAGTATTTATTGCCCTTTATGGATATTTCGGTGATGGAAGGTGAGTTGGAAAATTATACGTTGGCCATATTCGGACTGGTTATCCCCACCTACCTTATCATCATGGCCCCTTCTCGTAATCATCCCTCATGATTGCATCGGAGTTCACACTTCCTCCACTAACTGTCCTTGACATCTTTCTTGAGTTAATTGTGCGCACATGTGGGTGACATCTTCGGATGAGTGGAGTCAACTATATGAAGGTGGCCAAGTTAACTGGCCACCTTTCCCTTGTTCAACCTCAACCATCTCATTGCTTTTGCATGCCTTCTAATTACACAAATGCAAATAGAGGAGCGGGTCAGTTACTTACCTGAGATCCAAATGTATTTGTTGTGAGGTGTTGTGGCTCTCTCTCTTTGCTGCATGCCTTTGTTTCTTTTGATGCATGATGTCAACTTGCTGATATGTGGCTGTGTCTTGTGCAGGTTCTTCTTTGGCTGGATTTGAGCTTCAGGTGTCTTCTTCAACCTTCATGTTTGCACTCTCTTATTGTTGATGCTGGATTTTAATGGGATCCGCTGCTACAGGAATTCCTACAGGAGCTCCTCTAGCTGCTTCTCCCCTTGAAACTTCAGCTTCTTTCTGTGCTTGGAGCTGTGAGGATGATGCCAAAGATGTAGATAGATATGGAGAGGTAATAGGTAGGCTTCAAGTGGGGTGGATGTTTTTGTTTCCTCTCTTATTTTTTGTGTGTTTTCCTTTTCCTGAAAACCTATTTTTTCTTTGTTTTTCTTGGACAAGAAGAAGAATGATGCTTGGGTGTGATGCAGGCTTGGAAATGATGGCAAGGAGGTTTGAATACTGTAGGAGGGTTTATGGATTCTTTATGAAGCTTCCCTATCCCTCAAATTGGCTTTTATACCCATTCTGGCTCTCTGTAATTCCTACAAGAGCCTCCTGTAGAAAACACAGAGCCTCCTGTAGAATACACAGTTCTTGAAAAAGAAGAATAGTGAGGTGAAAGAAATGCAAGAATGATGGAAAAAGGTGTGGGAAGGTAGGATAGGTGCTGGTGTTGGTTTCAGGGCTCCCTTAGCACCTTCTGTTGCTTCATGTAGTCCTCCTACAAACCTGTAATGCAAATGAAAATTCATTTTTCTTTTTCTTTTTTCTTTTTTTGAAAACAACTAGGGCGCCTCAGGGAGGTTTTCACCCTAATTACCTGTCCTGGGCACCTCCAAGGGAGGTTTTCACCCAGGGATCTTATTTTTCTCTATTTTTTTTTTTACATCACTGGGTTGCCTTAGAAGAGGTTTTCAACCTAATGATGGGACTCAAGTGCCTCATGGAGGTTTTCACTTGAGTCCTTATTTTTTCTTTTTTCTTTTTCTTCAGTGAGTGGGTGAAGTGGAGGCTAAGACATGCTCCACTACCATCATTGTCTTGTTCAAATATTCAATGAACTCTCACCTGGAGAGGGGTTCCTTATAGACTTTCAACCGATGTCCATTGACAAGCATGGGGATGGCTTCATCATCAATGGTTCTGATCAGAACTGAACCATTGTCATTGCATTTCTCCACAGTGTAGGGTCCCAACCATCTTGTCCTTAGCTTGCCCTGGAAATATTTGTATCTAGAATCATAGATTAGTGCCCAATCTCCCTCTTGGAATTGCTTCTCCTTGATATTTTTGTCATGCCATATCTTTCTCTAAAGCTGAACTACCTCTGTGTGGAGAAGGGCCTGCATTCTGTGTTCATCCAATCCATTGAGCTGAAGTAATATTTCTTTCTGTGCATAGTTGAGGTCCAGGTCCAGCTGAGTTGCCATCCTTAGGGTATTGAATTCAAATTCTATTGAAAATGAAGCCTTCTTCCCATAGACTAGCTCATACGGTGTGAATCTTGCAGTGGTCTTCCATGTTGTGTTGTAGGCCCAAGTGGCCTCAACTAATCTATCCACCCAGTCTTTTCTATTGCTACTCACTACCTTTGTCAATATCCCTTCCAATGCTCAGTTAGTGACCTCCACCTGTCCATTGGCTTGTGGATGCTAAGGGGTCAAAGTCCTGTGCTTGATTCTATGATGTGTGAGCAGGTCTTAAATCAAATTGGAAGTGAACTGACTACCTTGATTTGTGACCAACTCTCTTGGATTCCTAAACTTGTAGAATATGTTCTCTCTCAAAAATCTAGCTAATTTTTCCTCTGTCACTGCTTTGGTTGCTTCTGTCTCTACCCACTTTGTCAGGTAATTGGTGCACACAATGATGTATTGTTTCTGCTTTGAAGGAGGGCTGATAGGACCCACAAAGTCCATGCCCCACTTCTCAAATGGCTCAAAGGTCACTTGAGGTTGCATGGGCATCTCATCCTTTGGAGTAGGTTTCCCCATCCTCTGAAACCGATCAGACTGGTTGGTATATCTCCTCACATCATGATGAAGAGTGGACTAGTAGTAGCCTGCTTGTAGTATCTTGAAGGCAGTTCTTTTTGCTGCAAAATGACCTCCATAAGGCCCGTCATGACAGGTCAGGAGGATGTCAAATACTTCCTCCTCCTGACACATCTTCTCAAGATTTGATCTAGGCCAAGTTTGAAGAGATTGCCCCCAATCCAGGCGAAAGGGGCACTTTTCCTTACTATCTTGCTCTTCTCTTTTGAGGATAGGTGTGGTGGGAACTGTGCTGAAACCAAGTAGTTTGCTATATCAAAAAACCATGGAGAGAGTACTGAGATAGCAAAAATATGTTCATCTAGCATTTGGTCATCCATCATTCCTTCTTCACCTACATGCAAATTTACTCTAGACAAAAATTCAGCAACAACATTTTCTTTACCACACTTATCAATAATGGTCAAATCAAACTACTGCAATAAAAGAAACCATATAATAGTGCGAGCATTTACATCAAGTTTGTTCATTAAATATCTAATTGCAGCATGATCAGTATGCACAAAGGTTTGATAGCCTGTGATATAATGTCTGAATTTGTTTAAAGAATGCACGACATCTAGGAGTTCCTTCTCGGTCACTATATAGTTTAACTCTGCCTTTGACAAGTTTTTGCTTATAAAGTATATGGCATAAGGCAATTTTTCATCAATTTGTCCCAAGGCTACTCCTATTGTTTTGTTCAAGGCATCAATGTGGAAAGGTAGGACCCAGTTTGGGCCTCTTAGAATTGGGGCAGTCACGAGCTTGCTCTTCAAGGTATCTAGGGCTTCTTGATAGTTTTCCGACCATAGGAACTTGACATATTTCCCTAAGAGGCCAAATAAACAAGAGGCTAGCTTACTGAAATCTTTAATGAATCTTTGGTAATACCCAGCTAAGCGTAGGAAACTTCTGACATCTCTCAATTTTTGAGGTGTGACCCTTTGGATGATGACAATTTTGTTGGGGTCCACCTGCAGTCCTTGTTGAGATATTGCATGACCTAGCACGGTCCCTTCAGTCATCAAAAATTCACATTTTTCTGGACTGAGGGACAGTTTCATCTCAATACACTTGTCTAGAACTTTTCCTAGGTTAGATAAAGCTTCCTGAAATTCGAAGCCGTTAGGAGTAAAGTCATCCATGTATATCTCTACTACATCATGAACTAATTCAAAAAATATACTCAATACCTCTCTTTGGAAAGTGGCTGGAGTGTTACACAAACCAAAAGGAAGGACCCGGTATGCAAAGGTACCCTAAGGACAAGTGAAAGTGGTCTTATTTTGGTCTTCTGGGCTGATTTGAATTTGATTGTACCCGCTAAACCCATCTAGGAAAGAGAAAAACTTTTTCCCTGCCAGGCCGTCTAACACTTGATCTATGAAAGGTAAAGGAAAATGGTCCTTTTTAGTGGCTTTGTTCAATTCCCGATAGCTGACACAGATTCTCCACTTACCATTTTTCTTTGGCACTAGCACCAAAGGAGAGACCCGTTCACTGTCAGAGATGGGATAGATGAATCCTACATTAAGTAATTTCTACAGTTCTTCCTTAAAAATATATTTAAGTGCTGGATTCATCCTCCTTTGAGGCTGCCTAACTGGCTTACAACCCTCCTTGATGTATATATGATGAGTACATACTAAAGGGTGTGCTCCCTTCATCTCCTTATAACTCTAGGCGAAGGCATCTAGGTGTTTTCTCAGCAGGCTACACAATTCCTTCTCCTGGGAAGTGGATAGGGATGGATTGATTTTCAAGGTTCTTTCTGGGCCGAACTCTATATTCTTAACATGGAGAGGAGTGGAGTCGGCCACACAAAGATCAGTTGAGGGATTGTTTTGGGTTTCTCTTACTATGTCCTATAATGGTGCTACTGTGGAGTATCAAAGAAGGTATGTTTTGATGGTTATTTCAGTGTCTTTTCATTAGGACTTATAAGCCTTTTTGCATTATGAACTTAGGAAATGATAAAGAATTATAACAAAACATGTGAGATTAATATAGAACGCTGACAATTGTCATTTCCATGTACAGGAGGGAGGAAAAACGAAAAGTGGCCATCCTAAAGGAAAAGAAAAAGATGAATTAACTGTCGTCCCTTCAATGGGAGACAACGTGCAAACCAGATCAAAACGGACCAACCCAGGAAAGGAAGCGGAGATACCAGCTCGGCGCAGAAAAGAGAAGAAGTAACTTAGGATTAATGATTCTGCGAATCCCTGAGGATCCTTGATCCTGAGGGATCATTGTTTTATCTATTTCTGCATCTAGATATCTCCGTCATCACCCTTATATAAGGGGCAGCATTGTTAGCTCAAGCATGGTGATGCTCTTATGTAATTTCTTTTAAAGGATCAAGACTATGATCATTACGTCCTGTTAAGACTTGCTTTACTGTAATGTTACTTTATGCATTAATATAGACTTGTTTACTCTTTTATCTTTGAGGGTGGATCAACCTTAAGCGGTGTACACCCTGGAGGCTAAGGGCCCGACCCTGGAGGACACTTGCTCTTGTACCATTATGCGTGGTTTCTGTGTTGTTTGCTTATCAACGTGATCTGGTAATCTGACGTGTTTTATAAAGTTTATGTCACATGATCTGTCGTGTTTAATCCATTTAATGTTCCTGTAAACAGAAGTGTTGTATTGACGCTGCATCATGTTACTATTCCTTTAAGTGTTGGTATAATACGGTTAATCTCTACAGGATACTGTTGTTCCTGTCATGCGGAAAGAGTTATTTTTGCGGACAAAACTAACCTCCCTAGGAGTCTAAGACTCTCTAGTGACAAACAGAACAAGTAAGAGCAATCCTTCTCTAAATATACGTTATCTTATGAGAAACCAAGTGTTTTTTGATCTTACCTTAGGTCCAACGCTTGCTGTAGCAGCCTAGCTTCGTTGATCCAGATGAGCTCCTCCTTCACTTTGAAACCTGCATACACTAATAATCAAACGATTACATAACACCTGAATATTCCATAAAACAAAGCATATTCAACATATAGACCAAGAAGTATATGAAACAATTCATTAACAAAAAATCATTGAGAAGAATGGACTTATTTGTATTAAGGAAACAAAAAAGAAACCATTACAACCTGAGCCTTGGTGTTGTGCAAGTTCCTCCCAGGGTCCAGCAAGAGTTTTCCTCTACTTTGACAAGCTCACCCACTTCCAAAATGACAACAAGAAAGGATGGTAATCTCTCCTCACAAGTTTACAATGGAAGTCCTAATTCCAGCAGCATCTACCCTTTGGAATGTTCAGCTTTCAACCTCCCCTCCTCTGGCCCAAGGCCTGTATTTATAATGTTCTAGAGGAAGTTATTCAGTTCCAACATCAATGGGATACTCCCTCTTTTGGATGGGGTAGCTCCTCTCTTGATGGGATAAGTTCCTCTATCATAGGGATGCATGAACCATCTGGAGGCGCTCAATACACGTCAAACACTCTTCTAGAAGGCTCTAGAAGTGACCACAAGTAACTTTTTTAAGATGAAACTCGCGCCTTTTGACCTTTACAGGGGTACGCACCCATCCTTTGGCTTACAGAGCGTACAAGTACGTAGGTACAATGAGTTTGGGATGTGTACACGCAGGCAAGGTAGAGAGAACCTGCGTACCCAGAGATAAACATGTTTTAGTGACTTTCTCTCTTTTTTGAAGCTTGACATGAAGAGCAGAGGTATTAGGCTTGACAAGGAGGATAATATGACTATTGATGGAGCCATATTAACTGCAGATAGTCATGGTGACAAATTTCAGTGTAACAGTGTCTCAGAAGAGGTTTTCACCTAGGATCTTATTTCTTTTCTCTTTTTTTTCCAACCCATTGACCTCCTCATGAAGGTTTTCAATCAATGAGGCAATCTTAGGCACCTCAAAGGAGGTTTTAACCTGAGATTTTATTTTTTCCCTCTTATATTTTTGTCTTTTTCCTCCTCTTTTTTTTATATTCCTCTATCCTACTCTACTTGAAAAAAGGAAAATATCTTTCAAATATAGGAATATTTCCAATGGAGGAACATGCATAACAAGATGATAGACAAAATCAAGTGTAGGCTTGAAACACATAATTTGACATGTACTTGAATATGAGAGACCATCTGCTTTGAATTTGATGATGTCAAACATTGTTGAAGAGAGTGGATATCATGCTTAATGATTGTCTGGAACCAAAGTTCAATATAATTGTGATGCCCTTGGTTCACTCGCTCATCTGGATCATTATACATGCCTTCTTCTTCCATGCCATTAAAATATTCCACTATATTCTTATTAGTCCCTTGAACACATAAAGGATATGATGATAAGCATAACAAAAATTCTTCAATCTCAGGCTCCAATGGATGCTCTCCGTCAAACGAAGTACATGGGTCTTCTAGATCTTCTTCTTTTGTATGTTGTTCTTCAATGACATTAGGAGAATGTATTTTTTGCAATATGCTTCCTGATCCAAGATGAATATCATTTAGATCAAGAGGATTTTTTTGGAAGTGTTGTACCTCAGCATGGTAAGTGGTTTGAGTTACTTTATTGTTTGGATTTGGAAAGGGTTGTATAGGTAGTTGAGTGGAAGTGAATATTTCAGATGGATGTGGTTGTGGTGGAGGTGGATGATATGGATAGCATGGAGTTGGGTATGGAGGATACTGAGGAAAAGATTGAGATTGTGGATTTCTCCCATAACGTCTTTGACAACCATGTTGCCAATATTGGTTTTGGGGTTTAGATGGCCAGGGTTGCCAAGGAAAGGGTATGTTCCAATTGGTTTGGGATGGTTATGCATAACCTTCAGATTTTGAATTAGGTTCTTACATCACACCAGGTTGACTAGGATAGGATGATCTTCTTGGAGTTACATAACTTAGTTTCTTTGGTGATTGACTTGCTCCACTGTCCTCCTGGTAAACTTCCTTCAACCTTGGTAATGATGGGAAATATTTAGTAGCATGTGATTCTGCATGGATAACACAAATATAAACATCTTATTTTTTCTCATTTTTCACTCTTAACATTTATACTTGTTCACTTAGATTGCTAAGAATTTATGTTTTAAAGTTATTAAGCAAATTTTTGAACTCATCTTGACTTATTGATCTCGATGTTGATTTGCTTACCCTTGCCCTTCCTCTTGATATGTGCTTGCATATTTCACAAATTTCTTCAAATGATAGTTGGTATACATCACCTCTACTCATGAGATCAAGGAGATCAATCCACTCATCTCTAATTGTTCTAAGTAAGAGTGTTTTTAGTGTATCAAATCTTAATTGAAATAATTTCCCCCCTTGAAATTATAAATGAATCTCTCTATTAGATCCTCAAGTCTCTCATCTTTTTTTGAAGTTATTCTAAATCTTTCCTATTTAAGATCATGATCCTTATATTATTTTATAAATATCATTTGCATATCATTCCATACTCTTATTGAGTTAGTCCCTAAACCCATGAACCATTCAAGAGCTCTATCGTTCAATGTTGTTGGAAACAATCTCAATTTTTGAGTGTTTGATAAGTAACCATAAGATCTACAGTGTTTTAAATTCAAAGAGATTTTTTTTAATATTCTGACCTCATACCATGGAAGTTGGGAAGAAAAGATGGAGGGATGTTCTTCATATGAACAGTGGTATCAGTATCTTGAATGGGAAAAACAAGAGAATCTTCCTCATTATCATCTTCTCCATCCATTTATTCTACCTTCTCTTCCACCTCTTCTTCTTCTACCTGCAAAAGTGGATGCATATGTGGTTCTTATTGCACCACATGATCAAGTGGGGGGTTTATGGTATTGAAGATTTTTTTTTTCATTTTTATAGAATATTTGAATGAAAATGCTAATGCAATTCAATGTAAGATGTCTAATGCAATTTTTATTTTTATTTTGCAGAAAAATGAATGTAGAAAAGAAAGAGGGAATCATTTTGAGAACAAGAAAATGCATGCTTTGACACCCTCCCCAACAGCAACGCTAAAAAGTGATGAACCCTGGTATTGCAACAAGAATGTTGCAACTCCCAAGGCTACCAACTTAAATTATCAACCCAAGTTTCGTACAAACTTAAGAGGGATCGGCACTGTGTGTAGTAGACACCTTGCTCTTCCTGGTTTGACTCCCTTTGATGCAAGTGAAGGAAGGCAATGAAACAACTTAAAATGATCAAATATTTAGGTAAGCCATCGATTCTAAGTTGAAAAGAGGTAAACAACAATAAGCAAATATATTATACTTTGGGTGAAAAGTAAATCTATACTAATTGTAGAAATCAACATTCAAGAAGCAAGCAATGTAAGAGCTAAATGGCGACCTAGCCAAGCCTTAGTTCAACCAAAGTGGTCTCAAAGCATTCATATGCTCTAAATCTACTTCTACGATAAATTTGGAATGAATCTAGGTAAGGAAGATCTCAAAAACAAATTGCTACAGGATTGTTGTTTCTCGAGTTAACTTGCCACATGCCCAAGCAAATCTAATGCAAATGAGATGGGACAAATTTTGTTACTAGGTAAGATGTCCTAGGATTTCAACCCAGGTGAAATCACTCAAAAATACCCATGTTAACATGTGCTAAAATATAGTAGAATATTACTACTCTAAGAACTAGAAATTCAAGAATTAGTGAGCTAGTTAACCTATCAAATGCATAACCTTATCATGTGAAAATGCTACAAGGATTATGGACTTTGGACTTTTGCATTTCTAGGGAAAACCCTGCAAAACAGACTGTTAATACCTTTGAAAAATGATTCCCGTGTTCAAAAGTCTATCCTTGCGGGCTGACTTTTCTGATAGTCAGGCGAAACCAACGGTTTTGGTGGCTGAGAAGTTGGGGGAAGGCGGTTTGGAACTGATTCGAAGAGAGGCCAATGTGGACTGCTCCTACAATTTATCGCCGGAGGAGCTCTGCACAAAGATCGCACTATGCGATGATCTCAGCGTGAGGAGCGGAACCAAAGGGACTCGTGAGGTGTTCGAATCCCCGCAAGGGAGGCTCAAGGTTGTTGGAAGAGCAGGTGTGGATATAGACAATGTAGATCTGCAGGTAGCCACTGAGCTTGGGTGCTTGGTCATCAATGCTCCCACTGCCAATACCGTTGTGGCTACTAAACACGAGATCACCTTGATCGCATCCATGGCGCAGAATGTGCCCCAGGCTGATGCTTCCATGAAGGCTGATCTGCAGGGTAGTGAGCTCTCTTTCTTTAGTCTTTCGTTCTTTCATCCGACAGAGGAACCAAAAAAAGCATTGATATGCACATAATCATTAGATAGCTCAGATCTGGTGAAGCATGACCCAAAAAGAGCACTGTATTTTTAGATCTGACAGAGTCGGGCACATGGGCAACAGATCGAGCCTTTCCTCAGACAGACCCACACTCTACAGAGGCGGATTTGATATAAATTTTCATCAAAACACTAGAAGGTAGGCATATTTGTTGGAGGATCTGGAAGGGGAGGAGGATCGAAGACTTAAAGTATAAAATCCAGAACCACCTCCGTATACCAGCATGCAGGAAAAATCTAATCCACTCAGGTCTTAGTTCACAGGATAACCACACACTCGAGGATTATGGAATTGCCATAGACTCGACCATCGTGATCAAATTGCGTCTCAAGGATGGATGCTTTGGAGCTAACTCAAAGAGCACAACCACTTTTAAGGATGCAATCAAAGGCAAGGAAAAATCACAAACCAAACCAGCACCAGTGCCCGAGCTACCAGGGCCCTACATTGTAGAACAAAAATCTGAGAATCCCGCTATCACCATTGCAATGCCTGAGGTAAATGATTTGTACATAGATCTCTATTCCAATGCAGTTATATGCATATTTTATGGTTTTTGGCCAAAATCTGATGTTTTTCACCAATGGATATATGCTTCATGGTCACCAAATTGTGAAATATATTTATGCCCCGAGGGGCTTTTTATAGTCAGATTCATACAAAACATGAAAGAGAACATATCCTCAATAAGGGACCATGGTTTTGGGGTAATACAGGGCTCTTCATGACCCCTTGGTTTCCAAAATTCGATGCCAACATAATGGTGGTAACAAAGATGCCAGTTTGGGTCAGGTTGCACAACCTTCCATTACACTTCTGGCACCATAATGTGTTAATAGCCATAGGGAACTCCCTGGGAAGGTTCCTTAAGATTGACGGGGACAAACTTTCAAGGGGAATATTTACATTTGTTAGGATTTGCGTTGAAGAAGATCTCAGCCAGGGACTACCAGACAACATCACATTCAATTTCAATAACACAAAGTAGACTCAACCTTTAGATTATGAAAATACAACTTTCTGATGTCGTGGATGTCTACAAACTGGCCACCTCCATAGTGCCTGTCCATAAGAAAAACAAACCCCCAAATGGAACAAGAAGCAACAGAAAAAGCCAAAAGGATGGCAATATACAACCCCCTCAAATGAAGAATCAGAAAAAGCAGAAATAAGAGAATATAAAGCAGAAATAGATGTTCAACAGGTCCAGAAAAACACACTAAAGGAGGACAAAGAACCTAGTAACTCTTTGCAGCAACAAGAATCCCAACTAATGGAAATATCTGGCAACAAGCTAACACATGCATCAGAAGGATCTGACTCTAACAAGGACTCTCCCATAAATCAGCTATCCATTGTATCCACCACTCCCAATACTGGAGGATGGCGAAAGGTGGAAAAAAAGAAAGGGAGAAAATAATAGATTTTTATTTTTTGCATTTTTTTCTTTTTATGTTTTCTATTTTTTGTGAAAATAGGAACATACCATATGCATATGCTTTTTAGCATCTACAACATGTAATTTTGGCTTATGAATAAAATTACAATTTTTTCCAAGGGGAAAAAATAGAAAATGTTGGGCTATGTTATATTCTTTCCATGACTAACCTACGTAGTGATTGGGGGGTTAGAGGGGGGGCAGAGCCCCCCCTTCATTGTGCCGATTGAGCAATGGGGGGGTCACAGGGGGGGTGGCGATCCCCCTGTCCAAGGGGTTTGAGGGGGGCGGGGTAGCCCCCCTCTACGGGGTTCTGGGGCAACGCCCTGGGAAAATTTTTTTTGGACCCCATATTAGGTTGGCCCAACCTATTATGGTTTTCGGTCCATGGTATTGGATGCTTCGACATGTATAAATAATGTATGGTAACATTGAAAGGAACATAATGAAAAATCAGCTTGGTAGTCCCGGTTTTGGGATCCATAGTGGAAATCTCTGTGTATATGTGTTTTATGTGTTATGCTCTCGCATTTTTATTTTTCCTGTGATTTAGAATTCGTATGCGGGTAATTTCTGTACGGGGTTAAAACTTACAGAAAATGCTACGAGGAAAATTTTGTGATTAAGTAGAATGTTTTTAGGACTCAATCCAAGTGGACTCAACTCAAAAGAGCCTCGTTAACATGCGCTAAAAAATAACAGAAAATTACTACTAGAAACCATAAATTTTAGAGCAATGAACTAGTAAGCTGACCTAAGTGCCTAAATGCCTAGGCTAATCAAGTGAAAAATTTGTGAGGTGAATTTTGCTATTAAGTTGAATGTTTTTAAGCTCCAATACAAGTGGAATCAACTTGAAACAAGCTCATTAAAAAGTACTAAAAATTAGCAGAAAGTTACTACTATTTTGCTACATGATACTTCCAAAAATTCTAGAACTGTGAAATAGTAAGCCAATCCAAGTAGCTCAATGATGAATATGACTTTGCAAAGTTGTTATAAGGATGGATCATAATTGTACATGCATAAATGACATGTAAAACCGCTTATTTCAATCATTTAACTAATCTAACCTATAACAAATGAAACATGATTATTAAGTACAAAAATAGGAAGTGCAAGAATAAAAAATGCAAGTGAACAAAACAGTCAAAGAAGTTAAATAAATTGTGCAATAGGGCTTTGAGGCTCCTAGGATGGCCAAGCCCAAGGATACTCAGAGTCCTATGAAAGAAACCAAGCCTTAGAAGCTGAAAATGACACCAAACTTCAATATTTGAATCAATCCAAATACATCCCTTCTATAAATGAAAGTAGAGCTCCTAAATGACAAGTTTTCTTCACAAGAAGACTAATAAAATCATACTTCTGGAGGAAAATTCGAATTGGTACTTATACAAATAGATGGGGAAGCATCCTCCTTGAAATGAGACAACTTTCCCCTCCAAAATCCCTCAAAAAGTGGATCTGGTTCCCAACAATAGGAATCTTCATTTAATGACAAGGAACACATTCCTATATTTTCTCAATCAGTCAAGCTCCAGAATCTATCAATGATTTCATGATATTTTATTCATTTATTGGTCCATCTTGTAGCATCCCGAGGTAGGAAATAAGTCCCTAGATTATCTCATCCAGAATTTACTCAATATTCTACAAAAATAAATAATATTAGGCACATAATATGCAATTATCTCTAAACATTCATAATGAACACATTATAGCTCAAAAATATGTAATCAAATGCAAACAGATTGGTTAAATGTGCTAAAGGATGGTCATATGGAAATTAATTTGTGCCTAATTTGGAGGCCCATCAATTTGCAAGAGGTATAACATTTCTTTCGAATTCAGGAGAAGTGGACTTCTCAAATTGGTTTTCTACTACTCATATTATGGCTTGCTACTTTAGACCTATAGTATTGAAATATTTGTGTTGCTTATTTGTTATATATGGGCCTCATCTCCCTATGTAGAAGGCCCAATTTCTAAATTATCTCTCTCGACTCTACAAGCTATTCTAGGATGAGCTTTGTAGCATTGGAGATGACTTTGACATGTTCAAGTTGATCGAAGAGAAGAAAGCAGGTATACATCAACTGTACACAAACTCCCACCTCTTTAAAGACACTATTAGCTCTATGTCAATAGTGGGTATCCCAACTATCTATGACATTCACACCTGGAACAACTGGTGAGAAGGTAAGCATCAAATAACATGTCATTTAGTTTTCTTTCTAATTTTTGAATCCATCCCAGCGAAAGTTGTTTTTATGGAAACCTTTAATCTCCCCTGTGTAGGCTCAGATAATTGGCCCGTCAACTTGGATTTGGATCTTAAATCAAGTCCCAAAAATCAGTACTTTTGCTTTGAAATTTTTTGGCTGCATGACCCTTCATTTGTAGAAAAGGCTAAATACTAGTGGTATAGCCTAAACTTCCCCAACCCCACCCCAATGTACAGATTCTGTCAAAAAATTAAAGTCCTCAAAGCTAAAATCAAAATATGGAATAAATATTATTTTGGAGAAATTATTCAAGCTAAAATTTAGTTAGAGGTAAAGACAAAAAGAATTTAACAACAAGTTATCGAAGGACGCACTTAAACCCTTGCACAGTAGGAGGGGGACATCCTAGTCCAACTTGAAGAAAAATAAAACAAGAAGAAATACTTTCGAAACAAAATTACAGAATAAATTGGCTGAAGGAAGGGGAGAGAAATACCAACTTCTATTAAAAATAAATGTTCCAACACCATCAACATAACATAAACTTCTTCCTTATGGATAGAAATGGCAGAAATCTCACACATCACAAGGATATAGAAACAAAGCTAATTAGCTTTTATAGCAACATCATAAGAGAGACAACCCCCCAAAAACTTGCATCCATCAACAAAAATATATCTCACATTCCTCACATTGTTATTGTTGATCATAACACATCCCTCATGATAAAGATCACTCTTCAAGAAGTAGAGGAGACTGTAATGTGTTGAATTTTTGTAGCTATGGTCGCTTTTCATAATTAATATTTTTTCCATTGAAATATATAATAAAATTGTAAGAAACGTTCTTCAAGTCATTTTATTGTTAGCCCTCGAAACGATTAATATAAGACATATTTTTCATGTCAGTTTAAAAAGAGAAAATTTGGATTTTGAATTTTTCGCTCCAAATTTGTCATGTCGACCGTCCTTTAATTCAAGTTGGCCCCAATGAAGAGACACGCATTTAAGGCAGGAAAAACACTATAAATAAAGCATTTGCTCTCCTCCACAAGACACACTTCGATCTCACACAAGACAAGATATATTCTAGGCATCTAAGAGAAGAAGAAGAAGGATGAATTCATCTCGAATATTTCTCTCTCTCTTTGACTTTGCATGTGCGATTTTTCTAGGCATATTCTAGGAAACAAATTTTTGGGCAGTAGGGTCGAGTTTTTAGATAGATTTTGGGAGGCCGAATTTTGGCCTAGGTAGATCAGAGAGGGTCAAGTTTGTTGGGCAGAAAATTGACTTGACAAGAGGGTACCAGGTTTGACCATATATTTGTTGGTTAGTTAGACCATTATATTGGTTAGCAGAATTAGGTGTATCTCTTGTTGAACTTAAGAATATATTTAAGGAAAAGGTTGTTGGGTTTTTCCCCCAAGTCAATTTCCCCAAGGTAAATCTTGTGTTACCTTTGTGCATTGCGATCTTGACTATCCTTGTGCATTTATGGTTGAATTTCTGAAGTGTAATTGCTTAATGATTATAACACCCTCCTCCCACATCTACCCAAGCAACTGGCCAGTCGAGGTAAACATGCGATGAGAGGCCACTGTGATAAGACTCAACCTACTAGGTAAACGTAAGGAAATAGAGTCGACAAAACAAGACCTTACAGACCTCCCTCAGGCACTTCAGGACCTCCAAGACCTAATCCACCACTCCAAGTGCCCAACCCCTGAGTTAACCTAGCCTTTCAATGAATTAAACCAAAAATCACTCCCATTAGAAGGCATGCACGCGACTAGAACCCTATAGTTGTTGGAAAATACTAAGAGGAGGGATGAATCAGTATTCCTTAGCAATTAACACTTTTAAATCTTTTAAGAGCATTAGTTAATCTTCAATTATTATTAACTTTTATACAATAATAACAATAAATAAAAGAACATAGGAGGAAAAAATCATTTAGTTGGAAAACCACCTCTGGGTTAAAAACCACCGAACACTTTTCTAATAAATTCTTTAATCTTCAACCCCAACTGAAATCAAAGCAACAACTTCCTAGAATTCTAGAAAAACATTCTTCTCCAACTCCCACTGGATGGACGCTCCAACGCCCAAGATTCTTCAATATTCAATTGAATGAATGCCCCAACACCCAATGAGCTACAACTCACCTAGCACCACCCTACCACCCTATAGAAGAATAAAAGAAGAATGGACTCCTGCACCAGGGAAAATGGTCCACTTTACAATGATATAGAATGATGTAGAAGAATAAGACACACTAGACCATAACCCCAACTATGACACAACCACCTAATGATGATCCTAGATCTCCCAACACTGCCTCTTCAACTCTTGGCAGATATACACTTGTAAAACTTTTACAATGACTCTATACAATGATGCTTTTACAATGACCCTATACAATGATACTTTTACAATGTTTGTATGTAGTGCTGCCCACTTGAAGACTTCTAGGGTTTTGCAGATAATGATTGTACCTATCAAAAACTTCACAATCCCTAGACATATGTCCATAGTTAGCACATAAAAAGCAATAGCCATTAAATAAACGAACATACCTGGAAGATTTTTCATTCTTCTTTGGAGGCGGTGTTGTAGTTTCTTATGGTTCTTTGTTCTTTGGAGTTGCAACATTCTTCTTTGGCTTTTCACTTTGATCAACTTCCTTCTTAGAATCATCCTGTGAAGCTGTGGAGCTTGTACCTTCTTCAACTCGAGCTTTACCATCTTTAATTGCCTTCATTTTCACTTCTTCATCTGTCTTATCTTGTAAGTATTATTTTTGCAATCCCTTGAGTTTGTTTATCTCATCACGAGTTGCATCAAGTTCTTCTTGCTTTTGAGCAAGATCTTCTTGAAACCATCTTTTCAAGATCTTCCTTCTTTTTTCTGCCTCCTCAACCTGTAGCTTGAGAAGAGAGGTCTTCTCTACTTCTCTGTTGAGAACCTGTATCTATTCCTTTTGCTTCTCATTTTCAATCCCGAGCCTGCTTATTTCTATTGAAGATGTTTCTAATTCCTTTTGCTTTTGGTCAATAATGGATATGTATCTTTGATCAGATTCTGTCCTTTCAATTTCTGCTTCCTGTATCTATTGTGTGATCCTGCTAATCTCTGCAAATGTTGTGTCAAGTTCTTGTTGCTTCTGCTGGACTTCTCTCTTGAGGTCTCGTGTTGTTGCATTATTGATTTCTTCCAACTTCTTTTGAAGTGACTCTTAAATACATTTGTGTTCTTCAACTTCAATTTTGAGACCTTGAACTTGTTCTTCAAGAGTATTGGAACGGATCTTCTCAGCCTTGAGCTCTTTTATAAGCTTGATTGCCTCCTTAGAAAATTCTTCTATGGTCAACCCTTCTTCATCATACTCAGAAGGATCCGAATTTTCAATAACATCTTGACCCGATTTCTTTGTTGAATAGAGATTATGAAGTTTTTCCAAAAGAGCTTTAGCTGTTGAGCATTGCCCAACTTTTGTTTTCACATAATTTGGCAAAACATTCAAAATTACATTCATGGCCTTTGAATTGTACCTTTTAGCTTTGTTGGTAGATGTGTCTCTAGAAACAATTGATTCCCATACTCCATGTACCTACAAAGATACTTCCATTCTCGATTCTGATATACAGTAATTATCTGCATCAAAATCAAGGGTTGGTACACAATACTCACTTTCTTGAGATTTTGTTGTACTTGTAGCTTCCTTTGAAATCCTTGTAACCCGCTTCTTTGACATTCCCATCTCTATGCTCTGAAAACTGACTTCCAGCAGTTACGTTGTTACTGAAGGAACCAAGCTCTGATACTGATTATTGGAAAATACTGGGGTGGGGGGGGTGAATCAGTATTCCTTAGCAATTAGCACTTTTAAATCTTTTCAGAGCATTAGTTAATCTACAATTATTATTAACGTTTATGCATTAATAACAGTAAATAAAAGAACACACGAGGCACAAAGATTTTAGGTGGAAAACCCCTTCTGAGTCAAAAACCACCGAACTCTTTTCTAATAAATTCTTTAATCTTCAGCCCCAACTGAAATGAAAGCAACAACTTCCTAGAATTCTAGAAAATCATTCTTCTCCAGCTCCCACTGGATGGACGCTCCAATGCCCGAGATTCTTCAGTAGTCAACTGAATGGATGCCCCCAACACCCAATGAGCTACAACTCACCCTAGCACCACCCTACCACCCTGAAGTTTTCATAGGCTTGAACCTGTTAATGAATTCATGCACTAGCCTAGCACCACCCTACCACCCTATAGAAGAATAAAAGAAGAATGGACTCCCGTACTAGGGAAAATGGTCCACTTTACAATGATACAGAATGATGTAGAAGAAGAAGACACAATAGACCATAACCCCAACTATGACACAACCACCTAATGATAATCCTAGACCTCCCGATACTTCCTCTTCAACTCTTGGCAGATAGACACTTGTAGCTCTTTTACAATGATGCTTTTACAATGGCTATATACAATGATACTTTTACAATGTCTATATGCAGTGATGCCCACTTGAAGACTTCATGTGGTGAACTTCTTGTTGTTGTTCTGCACCTTGATTGCTGCTCTTGTCATGCTATCCCTTCTCACTCTTCAGAACATTAGATTATGCATTGAGTCTTCTCTTAATGAATATATAATACTTGCAAAAAGTCTTCAAGGAAATACCCATGACATGATAATAGCAAAACTTACCTCATCCTTCAGAGCATATGTCAGTGCTAAACAAAAAAAACAAATTAGAACACAAAGAACCTAATGAAATTAAGAGATGAACAAGCATATACAGATGATACTTACATGTAGCTTACCTCTACTGCATCATTTTGCTGCACCTTTCTCTTTGCTGCCCTAGAAAGTCTTGTTCCTTTTCACCCCTTGACAACACTTTATCTAGTTTTTTCTTACCTTTTAGGAGCACGATATTTAATCTGATGTATCTCTATGATTTTAGATCCCCAATATGTGATATTTAGTCCTGTAGTATCCCTTTGAGTCTTATTTCCAATGCCATAGGTCTGACCTGATTTGGACTCTTCAAGTCAAAGTTATGCCCAATCTCTCACAATGACCTAACTATGGACTAGTTCAGTAGAGCGAACTTGTACGTCGTGCCACGTGTCATTATATCCTCCTTCGACTCTGAAATTGATACACTGAAAACTATAGTCTATGCACTATCCAAACTTTTTACATAATTCCAATCCTCTTCTCAGAGAGAGAGTTATGACGATTTTTCCAAGGTCACTTCTTTGAGATGAAATTCGGGAGCCTGCAAAAACCCTAACTTCCACAGATCATCTCCGAAAATATAGCAAACCAAGATCTAAAATTTGGTCACGACATTCATCAGGATTGTGAACCAAATGGGTTTTCATTTCAGAATCTAAGACTTCACAAAAATGAAGTTATAGTGAAAATGCCACAATCACTCGTTTTGGAGGATATATGAGATTTCTTTTTATAAAGTTGACAGGGGCTTCTAAAGAGTGTTAGGCCCCTATACTACTAGTGTAACCCCTTATTGTTATTAGTACAACCCCCTTATTATATTTTTGTACCCATGTAGTCCCCATATTGTTATTATTGTGCCCCATAGAAGCCCACTATTGTTAGTATTGTGCCCTTACATTATTATTGTTACGTCAGCTCTGATTATATTATGACCCCTTAGACTCCCATATATAGAAAGGAGGTCTTGTCATTTGTATCATCCAAGAATTGTTCATTTATGCAATGTAAAGGAGGTTTCCCCCTCGAAGAGGTTGAATTCTAAGGCGTTGATCTATCTTTTCTATCTTTTGTGAGCTAGTTTCATAACATTTGGTATCAGAGCTGTGGATTCTAGGGTTTTGCTGCTCCAAACAGGTCATCATGGGATTTTCTCTATAACTACTTCACTACAAAGTTTCAGAAGCTAAGAAAAAAACTTATTTGAGACGAAATGGGTCTGAAACTTGCCTCCAAATTTCAGATCTTGTCTCGCTATATTTTGGGAGATATAGTTTGAGGAATTTAGGGTTTTTGCAGACCCCCGAATTACATTCCAAACAGGTGACCTGGGGAAAATCGTCATAACTTTTTCTTTGAGCATCAGATTGAAATTTCGTAAGAAGATACAGAAAGAGGACGGATTATAGTTTCTTGTATATGTTTTTTAGATCCAAAGGTCGGAATAGTGACACGTGTCACGTCGTACAAGTTCGATATACTGAACTAGTCTATAATTAGGTCACTGTGGGAGATTTAGCATAAATCTTCCTTGGAGAATCCAATTTGGATAAGACTGGTAGCATTGAAAAGAGGATGCAAAGGGCTACTACAGGTCGTGATTTCAGAATTGGAAGATCTGAAATTACAGAGTTACAGTCGTTTCAAGATCGAGCTCCTAAAATCAAGAAAATGCGAGATGAGGAAGTTTGATGGCAATGATCTAGTAAATTGGATACTACAAATGGAGAAATAGTTTGATCTACATGGTGTACCACTGTTACAAAAGGTATGTATTGCATCTAATTATTTAGAACCAAATCAATTTTTATGGTATAAAGGGCTTTGTTCTCGTAAACCAC
>APFE030097300.1:174128-192879 GCA_000404065.3 Pinus taeda
GAGCTAAATAAAGCAACACAAAAAGATCACTTCCCTCTCCCATTCATCGACTAAGTATTAGACACTTTGGCAGGAAATAAATTCTTTTCTTTCCTTGATGGCTTTAGTGGGTATAACCAAATACAGATTTCCCCTGAAGATCAAGACAAAACTACTTTTACTTGTCCTTGGGGAACATTTGCCTACCGAGTTTTACCTTTTGGCTTATGCAATGCTCCTGCCACATTCCAAAGGGCTATCCTTAGTATTTTTGCTGACCTAATAAATGAAGGATTGGAAGTATATATGGACGAATTTACTCCATACAGAGATGAGTTTGACCAAGCACTGGATACACTAGAGAAATTCCTACAGCGTTGCATTGCTACCAGGCTTTGTTTAAGCCATGAAAAATGTTATATGATGATGATGGAAGGACTTATTTTAGGACATTATATTTCAGCATCTGGCATTCAGGTAGATCCAGCCAAAATCCAAATACTTTTGCTTATTCCTACTCCTACCACTCAAACAGAGGTACGTAGCTTTTTTGGATTTTCTAGTTACTACAGAAGTTTTATAGAACATTATTCACATATTGCTGCACCCTTGTATGCACTAACTGGTAACGTTGATTTTCTTTGGACAAAGAAATGTGAACGTGCTTTCAAGGATCTGAAGCTCGTATCCACAGCCCCAGTCCTTCGAGGACCAAATTGGGATTTTCCATTTCACATATCATCTGATGCCTCAGACACAGCAATTGGAGCGGTCCTTGGACAAGAAGAGGATAGAAAACCATATGCAATTTATTACATTAACAAAAATCTATCCCCTGCTGAATTAAACTATACCGTCACTGAAAAAGAATTTCTAGCCATTATACATGTTGTCAATAAATTCAGACATTACATTATTGGTTATCCTGTTATCTTTTACATAGATCATTTTTCTATAAAATATTTAACAAACAAGCCTATCACAAATGGCAGAATAACTAGATGGCTGATTTTATTGCAAGAATTTGATATTACAATCAAGGATCGACCTGGAAAAGAAAATACGGTAGCTGATTTCCTCTCAAGAATGCCAAAGCCAGTTGATGCAGCAGCAGTTGAAGATCAATTTCTGGATGAGAATCTCTTTGCTTTTGTTGTTCAAACACCTTGGTATGCTGATGTTGCCAATTACCTAGCAGTAGGTAAGTTACCAAAGCATCTAACCCCTAATGAGCGAAAACAGATTGTTCAACGAAGCACTAGATTTTTCTGGATTGGGGGCTATTTGTTTCACACAGGGGCAGACATGCATATCAAGAGATGCGTTCAAGAGGACGAAATTTTTGACATATTGAAAGCCTTCCATGACCAACCATGTGGTGGACATTTCGCTGATCGCAGGACTGGACATAAAGTGTTACAAATAGGGTATTATTGGCCCACAATTTTCAAAGATGCAAAGAAATTTTTCCAAGCATGTGACAGTTGCCAGAGAACGGGACGCCCTAGTCAGTCGGATGAGATGCCTCTGAAACCACAGCTAGCCATCGAACCATTTGAGTGATGGGCTCTTGATTTCGTGAGACCAATCAACCCACCATCAAACCAGAAAACATACATTTTGGTGGCAACAGAATATGTCACCAAGTGGGTTGAAGCAGAGGCATTGCCAAGAGCCACATAAGACTCTATTATACATTTCTTATTCCATCTATTTGTACGATATGGTCTTCCAAGAGAGATAATTACAAATGGTGGACCACAGTTTGCTGGAAACAGAATAGCTGCAACTCTCAACAACTATCATGTCCAACATAAAATTACTACTCCGTATCACCCACAAGTAAATGGGCAAGTAGAAAGCAACAATAAAATAATAGAAACAATCCTAACAAAAACTGTTGCATCACATAGATGTGATTGGGCTGCCAGACTACCTGAAGCACCGTGGGCTTATAAAACAACATGGAGGAGTACCACTGGTTACTCACCTTATCAGCTAGTGTTTGGAAAACAACCCATTTTTCCCATAGAATTCGAAATCCAAACATTACGAACAGCACAAGAAGTTGGCTTAGACCTAACTGAGGCACAGACTAATCAGCTACAACAGATCAATGAGCTAGATGAAATTAGGCTCTCTGCACTCCAACGCACTGCTCTGATACAGCAATAGAGAGCTAAATGGCATGATGCTTTCATTAAAAATAAAGTCTTCCACGAAGGAGACTGGGCTCTTTTGTACGACCCCAAGTTTCAGGATTTCCCTGGGAAACTCCAGACTTGTTGGTTGGGACCATATGAAATCCAGAAGGTACATGATAATGGTAGCCTTACCCTAATTACTATTGATGGTTCTAGATATGCCTTTAAGGAAAATGGCCATCGAGTCCGTCTCTATCGCAAACCACTTACTCGGGAGTCCTTCTGCTAACAGCTACGCCAAGATTTAGATATGGAGATTTTGGGGGAAGAAGAGAAGTCTCCCTCACCTGTAATTCACTAAAGAATTTACTTTTCTTTACAGTTTGTACATAATTTCTTGAGTTACGTTTGTATATAAGTTTGAAACAAGTTTTTCTACCTTTACTGTTCCTTTTCCAAAAGGAACGACATTAGGAGTTTTTTTTGTTGTTCCTTTTACCAAAGGAACAACAGGTGTGTTTTGTTGTTCCTTTTTCCCAAAGGAACAACATTTGTGAGTTTTTGCCGTTCCTTTTCAAAGGAACGACATTTGTGTGTTTTTGTTGTTCCTTTTCCAATGGAACAATGCTTTTGCTTTCTGCTGTTCCTTTTCCAAAGGAACAACATTTTTTATTTCTGCTGTTCCTTTTCCAAAGGAACAACATTTTTTATTTCTGTTGTTCCTTTTCCAAAGGAACAACATTTCTAATTTTTGTTGTTCATTTTCCAAAGGAACGACATTTTTGTATTTTTGACAGCATTTTTTTATTTTTGTTGTTCCTTTTCCAAAGGAACGCCATTTGTATGTTATTGCTGTTCCTTTTTCCAAAGGAACAACATTTGTGAACTATTGTTGTTCCCTTCCTCAAAAGGAACACCACTTGTATGTTTTTGCTCTCCTTGTGAAACAACTTGTTCCTTTTGCTAGTCTAAATTGAGGATGCTTATTGTTCATGTTCTTTCAAGTCTTTTTAGATACAACTATGCACTTATGTAATGGGAACAAAAACACAGCATAAAGAAATCAGTCAATCATAAATCGCTATATTTATAAGAAACTGCCTTGAATTGGTGAGAAGACACAAGGAAAGACATGCTTATTCATCATCATTTGCTGCCATTGTTCTACTAATTTTGTTATGATTGGTTATCTGTATCATGATGGTCCCTTGTTAATCCTCTTTGATTATCATTCAGTAATAAGAGCAAAGGATCTATACCTTCCTATTGGGATATTAAGACTTCTTCCACCATTCTTACTCTTAAAGAGTGTTGAACCACCCTTTGTGTATAAATAGGGAAGACACTTTATGAAAAACAAAGGAAAAAAAGGAGCAAAACATGGTCTCTAAATTGTCAAATTGCAGGATAGGAAGTCTCATTAAGAGTTGGCCTACCATGATCATCAGGAAAAAAGTGAAGTGGCATTCCCACTATGGCCACCACACCAGGGAAATGGTCCAAAAGGTATATCAAATAAACAACCTTTGGAACAGGAGGTCTCTTCACGAGCCGGCCTGCCCACTATTCGCTCCTTCATCGTGAATGACATTATGGCTAACTGGTCACCAAGCCAGCATAATGGCCTATATTTTGACATTACACAACATTTCCTAGCATACACAAAGGACTATGGTTCCATGGGTGAAACAAACAACTCTACCAAGGTTATGGACACCTGTCGGCAACAGAACACTGTTAATGGTATTGAAGTCGCATTATTTACACCAATAGGTAAGTTAGTTGCATCCTTTTCTTTCTTATGCCGTGGTAATCAATTATATGATATTACCCCAACCATATAATGCATGATTATATAATATCACCAATCATTACAGAACCAGTGACAATGACTGCATGAGACTCTCTATTTATGACAAATGTCTTATCCCCGAACTTGCATCAAATCACCGCAATCTCTTACGTATTAAAGCGACGCAACTTTATACCTCGATTTCAGTAATAGGCTATTTTTGTAAACATGGCATATTGTCATACGCTGTTCCTTAAAGACTTTGCTGCATAATAGGCACTGCTCCTTTATTTGACGGCTGGGACAGCCTATCACATTGCCGGGGGGGGGGGAGGTTAACCTCATCATTCCCCAGACTATGTGTCAGCTCACTATTTGGGAGATTGTGTACTCAGGCATAGCATGACTCAACAGTATTATCTCTTCCTATTTTGTTTTTTTGTTTTTTATGCATGAGTTGCTTTTCAAAGCCATTTCCACTGCATACGCCACAACATTAGATTTTCAACGAGTTTTATGCTATCATCTTCTCTGCGTTTCAACAAACAACTGTTGTTCCTTTGAGAATTTACAGCAAAACTATGGGAGGAAGATCAGTTCGCAGAGAACCGTAAGTGCTAACTATTTCGGTTGCTGCCCGGGAAATCATGGCAAGAGCAAGATGGCTGACCTATCCTAACCGCCTGAAGGAGTCTAATGAAACAATAGTGATTGAATTTTTGCAGAATTTGCAAAAGGACTACTCCACAGTAAGAGGAAAACGTATAGCAGTCACCGATGACATAATCGCAGAAGTCTCGGGACTGCCATCCACTGGACCAGTATGGACGATAAAGAAGGAAAGACTACAGAAGATTATAGAGATTTTCCAGGACGAGAGACAAAGCCTGGCAATTTGAGGAAAGGGGGTGCTGCCAGCAACACTAGGAGAGCCATGGGCAGAATTAGCAAAGACCATCCAAAGCTATATCACCTGTGAAGGAAGAAAAGACGTGGTAAGACCACGACATCTTAAACTCCTAGCTGTTCTAAAGTAGAAATGCTCTGTAAATTTACCTGCATTGTTGAATTCATTACTTCATGACATTGCACGAAGCATGAAAAAAGAACAACACGTAGAGTCAGTTGTTAGCCATCACGGATTAATTTGGTTGATAGTCAATCATAGTCTCACCCAACAGTAGAGTAGCTGGGAAGAACTAATTACCATCGTCAATGAAGGGTTGGCCACACCTAAACGTCCGAAAAAACGAAAACAAGTCACTAGCACACCCCAACATCCAGAAAAACGGAAGCAGGTCACTAGCACACCTGAGCAACCTGTAAAACACAAGAAATCAGAAAAAAGGAAACATGTTACTAGCACACCCAAGCAACCAGAAAAACGCAGGAAATCGGTCCGGCTAGCACAGCTACGAGGGGGGCTGGAGAAACCCTAGGAAGGCACTAGCCAGACAGTGGAAATCGAAGATGAGCAATCCCCAAGGGAAGACAAGGAAGCAGAAGTACAAGATGAGTCTGTAGAAGTAGAAGCAGAAGCAGAAGAAGAAGAGGAGGTAGAGAAATTTACAGAAGAAGAAGAAGAATAAGTGGAGGTAGAGCAATCTGCAGAAGAAGAAGAAGAAAAAAGATGAGCAATTTGAAGAGGAAAGAGACGAGGGAATAGAAGCCGAGCAGTCCGAGCAGGAGGAGGGAATGGAACAGCAGGAAGGCATCCCATTACAAGACCCATTAGGGGAAGATGAATTGGCCAAAATTTTGGCCAATATGGGCGAATATGGCCAACCTCCGAGTCCATCAGACCTCCATTCCAAAGAGAAACCCTAGGAGAAAGATGCACCCGAGGAATCACACGTAAAAGAGACAGAAGTAGAAAATATATCCGTTCATGATGAGAATATGTTAGAAAATACTGAGCAGGAACAACCCGTTTCTAATCAGAAGGCACCAGAAGAAAGTCCAGAGGAAATAAGGGCAGAAAAAGAATTAGCCCAAGAAATAACAGAGCCAATTAAGGTTCTTGCCCCGGAACAACTACCCCAGGAAGAAAATAAGGAAGTTAGCCGCAGCCCAGATCGCAGTAAACAGCTTGCTATTCCTTCTGAAGAAATGGAAGCAATAAGGGAATTATGAAAGGAACAACAGAGATTGTTGAACATAATAGTCCAGCTTCACCAGCAGATTAAGATTCTAAAGGCGAGGCAAAGGGTAAAAGGGAATTTAGGAAGAAAAGTTCCAGCTACACCAGTGAAACCCCTTAAGGGAAAGAGGCGGAGGACTAGAATCCATCCTACTGCTCAAAACCCCGACAAAAGCCAAGCTGTTGTTCCAAATGAAGTTGAAAAACAAACTGTTGTTCCAATTGAAAAGGAATAGCAATGGGCTGATGTTCGTGTTAAAATAGAAATGGATGATAAGATAATTTAGATGGAGGCACCACCTTCGGGAGTAATAAGGGTTCTAAAATCAAAGCAGCGCAATAGGAAAGTTTAGGTAAAGCTCCCAGCCTCTGCAGCTGCATGGAAAAAGGATCTGAAAACGGTAACCCTTCAGAAGGGTTTGAAGCAAGCTCAACAGGAAGCAGAAAAGCTTAGGGAGCAAATGGTCCCCCGAGAAGAATATGAAAAATTACAGCAGTAGCTAAGGAATGTCAACTTATCTGAAAGCCAGGCCTTCGAAGAATGGCAGAAGGAACAAGAGAAAGTTGCAAAGGTAAATCGTAGGTTAGATGTAGTTATCAAACAGATGGATACCTTGTGTTCTCTATACAATGACGTCCTAGCATGTAGAGCCCCTCCTAAGAACTATGCCCTGTTTTTAATGGAAAGGTATTTGCAATTGAAAATAAAGGCTATTAAAGTAGGCGCTCCCATACACATTAACACCATAGATGATTTCATAAATTGTTGTAAACACTACGGGGTAAAAGTGCAGAGATTATTGTGTGAATTTTACTTGCATAACCTTGTACTAGAACAAGAGACCGAACTAAACCTTGGCCCTTTTGTTGGGGACATTCAATTATAGGCATTTATTTCATTTGCAGTTAATCAAATTAAATGGCTCAAAGCCTAACGCTTTTCAAAGACAAGAAAACGGATTAGATCTATGGATAAGAGCTGAGCCTAGGGACCCAACACAGTTATGGAGGAAACACAAAAATCTCATGAAGGCTCCAGGAGTGATTGAAGCATTAGGACCCATGCATGAGGTAATCATTCGACAGGGACTTGAATACTTTTCCTCTATCAAAGACCCTACCATTGATGCAGCTAAATTTTGATATCGAATATCTAATCCGAATATCTAGCTCAGAGAACCATTTAAGTATGAGAATTTTAAACTAGCTGCCAATCGTTTTCCCCTCTATGGTGAAATTGTTTTGAGGGCAGGGCCATCCTGGTTAGGATATAGGTTCCAGAGTCCAATCATTTGGCATCCTGCACCCAGATACCAAGCCCTGTATGAGATGCCTGAGGGTCAGACAAGCCATTTCTTTGATTACCTAGTTTCGCATCATGGCTGTAGGCCCTCACATGAGATTCCATCTCCAGCCTACTCACTCTCTACCTTGCATGTCAACTACAATGTTTTCATGAGGCGATGAAAAAGGGTAAGCCGGGGGGTGTGTGGAGTATCAAACAAGGTATGTTTTGATGGTTATTTCAGTATCTTTTCATTAGGACTTATAAGCCTTTTTGCATTATGAACTTAGGAAATGATAAAGAATTATAATGAAACATGTGAGATTAATATAGAACGCTGACAATTGTCGTTTCCATGTACAGGAGGGAGGAAAAACGAAAAGTGGCCATCCTAAAGGAAAAGACAAAGATGAATTAGTTGTTGTCCCTTCAACGGGAGACCGCATGCAAATCAGATCAAAGCGGACCAACCCAGGAAAGGAAGCGGAGATACCAGCTCGACGTAGAAAAGAGAAGAAGTAACTTAGGATTAACGATTTCTATCTATTAAGGAGCATCGATGTTTTATCTATTTCTGCATCTAGATATCTCCGTTGTCACCCTTATATAAGGGGAAACATTGTTAGCTCAAGCATGGAGATGCTCTTATGTAATTTCTTTTAAAAGATCAAGACTATGATCATTACGTCCTATTAAGACTTGCTTTACTATAATTTTAATTTATGCATTAATACAGATTTGGTTACTCTTTTATCTTTGAGCCTGGATCAACCTTAAGCCATGTACCCCTAGAGGCTAAGGGCCCAACCCTGGAGGACACTTGCTCTTGTACCATTATGCGTAGTTTCTGTGTGGTTTGCTTATCAACGTGATCTGGTAATCTGACGTGTTTTATAAAGTTTATGTCACATGCTCTATCGTGTTTAATCCTCTTAGTGTTCCTACAAATAGAAGTGTTGTATTGACGTTGCATCATGTTACTATTCCTTTAAGTGTTGGTATAATACGGTTAATCTCTACAGGATACTGTTGTTCCATTACAGAGTTTTTGTGTTATGCGATTGTACCTTAGCATTACAGAATTTATCTTGGAAGCTCTGATTTTATATGATTATTGAATCCTTGAATATTAATGTTTCATCTTGAGATGCAATCGTATGCTTTCTAATTAGAGTGATAACGGAATCAGACTAAGCACATTGTGTTTATATGGTTTACAGTGTTGTTCCATCATGTACCTGTAGGCAGTGCTGTTCCATTGTGTGTGTACATCTCTAAGAAAGAAGGATTGATGTTTGGATTGATGTGAATAATATATTCACAACTTGTTAAACTTAGTTACTACTCGATTCCTTGATTGTTGTTCCATTTCTGAATTGTTGTTTCATTTCTGAATTGTTGTTCCATTTCTGAATTGCTGTTCAATTTTCGAATTGCTGTTCCATTTTAAGGTTGTTGTTCTATTTAATTGTTGTTATCTTTATCTGTTGTTCATTTCTTATTTGTTAAGGACAGTCTCAGGCGGTAGTGAGCATCGGCATCTGCTACCCGGCTCCCAGACCCCTGATCTGTTCTCCGATTTATTTTCCATCAGTTTCTAAAGGGATGGGTTATCGCTACCGAACCCTTGACTGATATATTGCTTAATATCTGAGTGTGTGATTTATCCTTTTGAAGTAGTTAAGTTGTGGACACGCATCAATTTACTTTTGTAGTTTCAAACAGCTGTACTACAAGCATTACTCTGACAAATGCTAAGTCTCATACTGAGACACTCTTTGAAATAACAAAGCGTTCCCGGATTGACATATTAATGTGAGGTAACTAGAGGTGAAAGAGACCCTTTTTATAGCTCCACAACTACATTGGGATGTGGATTCTGAATTAGATTTTCAATCATATAATCCTCATCTTGCGGGTTCCCCCCATGGCAATTTCTAATGCACAAAGCGGTGCATAATAAACTTCATCCTCATCTTCCTCCTCCAACCAGAGAGGTAGATCATGTTCTAGCAAGGGTTGGGCATGAGGATATATGATTAAATATTTGGACATGTGCCTGTTCTTTATGGTCATGTTCCTAGCTCGCCAGCTGATGTAGGCATCGACAGTAGCCAACCAGGGTCTTCCTAGAATGAGAGGATACCCAGTGAGCTTTGCCTTTGGCTGGAGAACTAGGAAATCAACAGGGTACTCCCAAGAATGAATCGATACCATCACATCTTCCACAATCCCCTCAGGGGTCATTGTGGAGTGGTCTGTAAGCTGCAGCACGGTTGTGGTCCTCCTCAAGAAGCCCTGGAGGTTGAGTTTGAGCATTGTGTCCTTTGTCATCACATTAATGGTAGCTCCTAGATCAATCAAGGTGTGTAGGATCATGGTGCCATTGATGTGGACATCAACTACTGGGCTTCTAGGGTCCAGATATTTTGGACAGATTACCTGCCCGAACATTAGGTCAGACAGTTGCCCGATGACATTGATGGTTGGGGCATCTCTCTTACGCCTTCCTGGATGCCTAAAGCACTTCTCTTTGATCAACCTATTATAGATAGGCACATCTTATGGCTTGGAGAAGTGGTATCTTCACACATAAATGTTTCAATTCTCCCAGGGGTTCAGTTTCTTCTGGGGTAGGCTGGATTGTCATGGATAGTCTCTCAAGAAAGGGTGGAATTGCTTTAGGTTCACTTTCCTCTTTATCTTCCTCAACCTCCCTAGGTGGACGCTGACTATCTGGGAGAAATTTCCCAAATCGTAAGTTAATTTCCTGAATCTCCACAACATAAGTTGGGCATGATGGTTCCCCACTATACACTTGCTAAGCCTGTCTATTGTTTGGGTTCGGATTCTATTGGGTAGGCATTTGGGATTGCTTTGGAGGAGAAAGAGGTAGTGGTTGTGGTTTGACATGTGGTGGAGGCAAAAGAGCGAGAAGAGAGTTGTATTGGGGCCTCCACCCCTGATGAGGTGCATTCCACTGAGGTGGTCGCTGAGCATAGGATTGAAATGAATGGGTGGTTGGTTGGGCATGATATTGAGATGTGAAGGACCAAGGAGGTGGTGTGGACTAGGAAGGATGAGCAGGGGGACCCCAAGAAGGTATGGAGGGCACTTGGTTGGGGTTGTAGTATGCCTGAGATGTCCCTTGCATCCCATGCTGGTATGGTCTAGGTCCATGCAGCCTTCTTTGGTTTATGTAATAGAGTTTTTCAATGACTCCCTTAGCCCCTTGATATACAACTTTAAGTCCAGGCAAGGAAGGGCACTTATCTGTAGAATGATTTTCTTCACAGACTGAAGAAACCTCTATAGAGTTCAATGGGCATTCATTCCTAGGATGCCTCCTAGTGCATCTAGGGAAAAAATGGCCAAAGCCCTCTCTGCTTCATCTTGTTTCCTTTTGATATGCAAGGTATCCATTTGGATGGAAAGATTCTGCAATATCTCACTCTTAAATTCTTCCAGTATGTTTCCAATTTCTCCTTTAATGGATGAGTTTAAGGAAGAGGTACTGGCTATGGGTTGACCCCCCTACCTTTCTTTCTGGCTACTTTAGAATGGTTTCTAAAAAAATGTCTTCCCAAATTACCTTGAGTAGGACCAGCTTCAAAGACTCAGGGTCAAGTGTACACCCGGCCCTTTTGTAACTGAGCTCGAACCTCTCTTCATAGTCTTCCAGGGACTCATCACTTCCTATAGTCATTCGGAAAATTTCTTCTTTAGTATATTTTGACTTACAATAGTCTCCATACTTGTTGTTAAAGGCTTACTGCATCTGAGCCCAAGTTGTGATGCTATTGCCAGGTAATCCCATGAACCAGCGCAATGCTGCATCCTTGAGAGTAGAAGGGAACAGTTTCAACTTTTGCTCATTTTCAACATAGTCATAGGTTCGACAAATAACAACAAAATCGAACAAAAATGTGTCAGGATCTTCTGTAGTTAGACCATGGAAATGAGGTAGGGCGGAAGGGCTTATATTCTTCATTTTGGTGTCCCCATTGGTCTCCCGAATGGGAAAGGTACCCTCTATTCTCTCTCCATTCCCTCTAGCATTTCTGTTTTCAGCCATTGGCTCCAAAGGAATGTTTTCTTCTTATTCTTCCCCTATAGGTTCTTCAAATATGTTTGGCTATTCACCTAAAGGTTCTTCTTGATCGCAACCACCGAAGAAGAGAGAAGGTTGGCTGTGTGAAGTAGTGGGGTGGTTGGGCAAAAATTTTCCTGAGTTATCTCTATTCCTATGAGGCATGAAAGGAAACCTTTTTGGTTGGTTTTTGTTTCTTTTTCCCCACACTGATAGTACCTGCAAAACTAAAATTGATTGAACAAAACAAATTGCAACTAACTGAAATGAACTTGTTGAAATGGAAATTTATGGAATTGGAACGGAAAGCAAGGAAATGCAAAACTGAAGGAAAATGAATGACTAGTCTACTTTTGCTGAAATGAAATTTGCAGAATTAAAGAGAGATGACTAGTCTACTTTTGCTGAAATAAACTATTAGCAGAATGTTACAATAGAAAATAGAAGAAAGCAGTAATCACAGAATACTCTGATGCTTCCCCGGCAATGGTGCCAAAGAGTGGTAAGCACGTAACAAACTTGGAAGCAATGGTGCTGTATGCACAAGTACTAGTTCTTACTGCAGGTTGTCACTTGGTCAACCGACGTAAGATTACTAGGAGCTCAAGCCAACTTCTATGGATTCCAAAAGAAGCTCTACATGTGATGAAAGGAGAGAAAGACTACTCTACAGATACTACTTTAACTGTAGAAAGGAGAAAGTCTGAAATGTAAAGCAAGACTAGTAAACCCGAATTAACCAACTAATCCAACTTTTGCAGAAAGCACTATGAAAACCATGAAAAGAATTCCATTGCATATTCAAGGAATTAAATAACATCTAGCTAAGCTATTTCTAGAAGTAAATGAGCAAAAAACATCTTTTTGGATTTCTATGTGTTTTTATGTGAATTTGACATGCATGTAATTTATTGTTTGTGAATGTGGCAGTGAATAGGTGGCGTTGAAGTGCGGTTTTGGGACTTGAGAGGATGTAGGATGGTATGGATGGGTCCTAGGAGGTCTCAGGTGGTCTTCTGGAGGCTTTTCCCACACTTGACCTTCAAAAGAAAGCCTATAGGAAAATCTATAGGAGGACACAGGAAATCTACAGGAGGAAAAACAAGGAACTACAGGAGGCCTACAGGAGGAGGCCGAGAGTAGTTTTCACTATTTTGAGGGTGTGAAAGTGGGTGGAAAAGGTAGATGAAGGTTGGAATGAGGTGTTAGGGCACCCAGGGTCTACCAAGAATCATTAGGAGAGAGAAAGATGATTGGATTTGCTCAAGGAGAGAGGAAGAATTCTTATGGAAAATGTAGGAAACTAAGGCAGAATTGAGGGGAGACTTGGGCGACCTGTAGGGCATGGATAAGATGGAGGATGGGATGGCTGATAAGATATCCTAATGAAAGAAGAGATTTGTTGCAAAGGAACTAACAATCAACCAATAAGATCAAGCCAGCAATGAAATAAGTGCATTTAGAAAAACAGAGTTTTGCATCAAAGTAGTCCAAACTATGATCTATGAAAGGAAATGTTGAGAAATGTTGCAAGAAAGGAAAGCATGAAAGAAGACTATTGTAAATAAAGAAGTGAGCATGGTGAAGAAGTTCTGAAGCAAAGAAAAACTATACTATTAACCACTAAAAAGATGCAAACACTAGAAGTCCTATGAATGAGGAAAATCTGTGTTTTTGGGGCAGAAAGAGGGTCTTTTCCTCAAATCGTGGTCCCAAATGGAGGAAGAGAAGCCAAGGCACTATTGATAGCCTTTTGAATATTTCCTTTATCACTGCTGAACTTTTTATAGAAAGCACAAATGGAAGCAAACTATGGAATCATCAAAAGCAACCTATTCTTAACCATAAAAAAATACATCTAACAACAACCTAATCTACAGACTGAAATAAAACATAAAAATAAAAACAAAGAGGAGCTTGGCTGCTTGGATTGGGCCCTGACCCAAGAGCTTCAGCCCTCTAAGGTAACTCAATGCTAGCTCAAAAAGTATTCCATCTTTATTTCCAAAACAATAGCAAGATTACATGAACTGTCACAAAATAATAAGCTCGAAGTTGAGCAGAGTTTACATAACCAAAAATCCAACAAAAATCCGACCCTAGTGAGGCCCTATGCCTCTCCACTTATACAAATGAAGCTACCAACAATTTCCTTAAAATCAGGCAGGCTTGGCTCCCAAAAGTCGAGATAATCATCAGTCATCCTCCACTTGCTCGACTGCCTTCTAGTGCATGACTTGGCTACTTGTACTCCGAGCTGAATGAAGGGGAATTCGAAGTGAGGAGTAATAAATGAGGGGGGTTTCCTCCTATAAGTCCTCTCCTTTGTCCACTTCAAGTTATTGCTGCCATTTGTCCACTGGATCCTTGACTTTGACCTCAAAATTCAACAATAATCTGCATTAAACACATGTTAGACCACATGACATCATAACTAACTGAACTCACTCCATAAGCATAAATATAATCAAAAAATCATGTAATAAGCTAAGAGAATGGTTGATTTGACTAGGTTAGGAGGTAAAATGAGCCCATATAATTACCCATTTATGAGGCTCATCAATATTTTTTGATGATATACTAATCTACAACAAGTCTTGGAAGGATCATGTTCAACATATTGACATAGTGCTCAAACTATTGGAGGCGAAACAATCATATGCAAAAAACTTCCAATGTTTCTTTTGAGTATGGGAGGTGGAATATTTGGGTCATATTGTATCTCATGATGGTGTTAAGGTAGAACCTAACAAAATTAAAGCCATTAAGGAATGGAAAATCCCCACAAACATAAAGCATCTTCGAGGATTTATCGGGTTGACAGGGTATTATCACAAGTTTTTTAATATTTATGGGAGAATACCGACACCTCTAACATCACTACTGAATAAAGATGCATTTTCTTGGACTCTAGAAGCAACGAAGGCCTTTGAACATTTTAAAGAGGAAATGTGCTAAGCACCGGTCTTAGCTACACCAAATTTCACAATTTTTTATTATTATGGAATGTGATGCCTCAAGAAATTGAATTGGTGTTGTTTTAATGCAAGAAGGAAGACCCATTACTTTTGAAAATCATCCAATCAAAGGAAAGTATTTACACAAGCCTATTTATGAGAAAGAAATGTTGACAATACTACATGCACTAAAGTAATGGCGACCTTACCTAATGGGAAGACACTTCAAGGTAAAAACAAATCATGATAGTCTTAAATACTTTTTGGAACAAATATTATCTTCAGAAGAGCAGCAAAAATGTGTGACAAAGATGTTGGGTTATGACTTTGAAATCATCTACAAAAAAGGGAAGCAAAATGTTGTTGCAGATGCACTCTCAAGAAGGATGAGGATGTGGAAGCATTGCTTTGTGCCATTTCTATTATCCAACCTGAGTGGATAACTGAAGCAATGGATGAATGGAAGAATGATGAATAGGCGTGGTCACTCATTCAAAAGTTGCAACAAGATCCTAGTACATCTAATACATTTAGTTGGAAAAATGATTCATTATGGTACAAAGATTAGTTATATCTTTATAAGAATTCCCAACTCAAGCAAAAGATTCTTTTAGAATTGCACACCTCTCCCTTAGGAGGGCACTCAAGATTTTTAAAATTACCATAGGGTGAAGAAGGATTTTTTTTTGGATGGCCTTAAATCTAATATTCAAAAGTTTGTGGTAGAATGTTTGGTTTTCCAACAAAATAAAGTTGAGACAATTAAGACTCCATGTCTGTTACAACCTTTAGCCTTTCCAAGTAGGCGTTGGGAGGAGGTCTCAATGGATTTTATCAAAGGTTTACCTAAGTCTGAAGGAAAGAGTGTCATCATGGTGGTAGTTGATTGACTTACCAAGTATGCACATTTTTGTGCATTACTCTCATCCTTTTAAAGCCAGTATAGTTGCTACTGCATTTATGGAAACAATTAAAAAATTCATGGAAACCCAAAAATTATAGTATGTGACATATATCCCATTTTCACTGGAAATTTTTGGATGGAATTATTTTCTTGTCTTGGTACTCAATTAGCTCATAGCTCATAGCTCATCTCATCATCCTCAATATGATGGGCAAACAGAGAGAGTGAACAAATTTTTGGAAGGAAATCTTCGTTGCTTTGTATATGATAAACGAACACAATGGGTCAAGTGGTTACCTCTAGCTGAATTGTGGTATAACACTTCCTTCCATACGACAACAAAAATGACCCCATTTATGGCACTTTATGGATATCATCCACCATCCCTCACATCATATTTAAGAGAAAATTCTAAGGTTCAAACAATGGAAGATCACATCGAGCATCAACAACAAGTTCTCCAACTCTTAAAGGATAACCTCACTTTGGCGCAAAATCGAACGAAACAGCAAGCATATCAACATCATAGTGAAAGAAGTTTTGATGTAGGTGGCTAGGTATTTTCATGGCTACAACCATACAAACAAATTTCTCTCAAGCAAGCTAAGAAGGATAATAAATTATCAGCCAAGTACCATGGTCCTTACAAGGTGTTGCAAAATATTGGTACTATGGCATACAAATTGGAGCTACCTGCATCTTTCCGAGTATACCTATTTTTCCATGTTTCATGCTTAAAGAAGGTTATCAGTGACAAGATTTCAATTCAAGAAGTGTTCCAAAACTTGACGAAGAAGGATAAATCATATTTGAGCTTGAAGTAGTCACGGAAACAAGAACCCGACAACTACGAAATCGATCAATTTCAGAGTATCTCATTAAGTGGAAGAACTTACCCGCTGAAGATTTCACATGAGAGGATGATAATTTTATACAAAAGCATCTAGAACTACTCAAGCGTTGAGGACACCACCTTTTTGAAGGAGAGGGGCATGTTAGGTCCCTATAATACTAGTGTAGCCCCCTTATTGTTATTGTTGTACCCATGTAGCTCCCGTATTGTTATTGTTGTGCCCCTTAAAAGCCCACTATTATTATTGTGTTCCCTTACATTATTATTGTTATGTAGGCTCTGATTATATTGTGACCCTTAGACTCCTGTAAATAGAAAGGAGGTCTTCTCATTTGTATCATCCAAGAATTGTTCATTTATGTAATGGAAAGAAGGTTTCCCCCTCAAAGAGGATAATTTTTAAGTCATTGATCTATCTATTTGTGAGATTGTTGCATAACAAACCACCCTAACAATATTCACCTAGATGTTAATTCATAACAAGGAGAAAAAAGACATCTCTACATGAAAGAAAAACATAACAAAGGAAAACATATTTTTCTTGACGTTTCCACTAGTTTTTCCAATACTCGAAAAAAATTCCATAAATTGTTAAAAATTATTTATTACTGTTTACGCATTCTATCACAATGAACTACTAAACCAATAATAAATTTAATAAACATGTCACAATGAAAAAAAAAAACATTTAAAACATGTTTGTTAAATGAAAAACTGTGATGAAACATTGTTTATTAAATTTAGATTATAAACAATAAAATAAAAAAATTGCAAAATCCAAAAAAATATGCGACACATTACATACAATTTCCTTTTTTCAACGACGATGTTTCCACACGACCATGGTGTTCACGAAATTCCTATTTTTTTTTAATTTATAATTAACTAGCAATTGCCCCAAAAAGTGCAAAAGAGGTCGATAGGTTTGTTAATTTGGAAAAGTTGTATGAGAAAGACACATTTTGGAAAGTATCAAAGTCAATCTTTTAAGATGAAAAGGCATACATTAGATCATACATTACTAACTATTACCCACACCCTAATTGAAAACTATAAAATTATATTTAAGTATATACATTTTAATTTGAAATAAAGCTATTGTTTGGTGGTGTTATAAATTATTTTATTTTATGTAAAATAGTGTACCCTCTTCATTGACACTTTTTTTCTTTTCACCTTCTATCTTTCATATAAAATCATTTTTAAAGTAAATATAACATCTATTATAAAAATAAAATATATATATTATAATAAATATAAAATATATATTTTTAAAATCATTTAAATATATATTCTTCTAAATTTTTATAGAAACCTTTACCATTTTATTATTATTATAATAATTAGCTAATTAACATAATTTATAGTTATTATTTAAATTGTATATCAATAATATTTTTAAATAAGTTTTGATTATCGTTTAAATGAATCCATATGAATACAATTTGGACTATAAAGTAGCTATTATTTATTTATTTATTTTTTAATTTGTACTATAAAGTAATTATTATTTTTAATTAAATTTGATTAACACATGCAACTCTCCTCCATCCCATATTACTTCATGCTTGTTGTGATAGATTGATTAATTGAAATTCACAATCATAATTGTAAGAGAGCTTGTATGACATGTTAATCCTTTGGAGCAATAAAATAAAGTATTTATCTAGCAAAATAAATACTTCATTGCTTACAATTAGAAAACTTGAATGCATAAAGTTAATTACCTAACTACCTTAATGTGCTCAAAAGGTAAAAAATATGTAAATCGTGATTACAAGTTCAACACTTTTTTTAAAGATTATTAAAAATTATAATTATAAACAAGTAAAATTTTCTTCTTAAAAAATTATATATATTTGCATTAAAACAAATAGTAAATTAGTGCAGATTTTAGTAAATCAATGCAGTGCAGATTCTAGTAAATCATTGCATTAAAACATAGTAGATCACTACATTAACACCTTTCGGCCAGACAACCAACATTATAACCAACAATGGACATTGTAATCACCCTTAATTATTTCGAGGAGTTTCTCAACTGAGGAGTTGCTCAATCTGCTCTTCTCTAGAGTCCATATGAGCAATGAGACACAATCTCACTATAACTGACAATGTAATCACCCTTGATTATTTCGAGGAGTTGTTCAACCTGCTCTTCTCTAGAGCCCTTGTGAACAATGAGACTCACAAGCTCACTATAGTGGCAAATAGCTTCGAGTATAAGGTTATTTCTCCCTGAACTCACAAACTCACTATAGTGGCAAAAAGCCTTGAGTATAAGGTTCTTTATCCCTGAACATAAAAAATCCCACTTCGAGTATAAGGTTCTTTCTCCCTGAACATAAAAGATCCCACTCACTCTATTTTAATTATTAAAATTAATTACAACTCTAAAGTTAAACTCTTTTTAATTGATTTTAAAAAATAATTCTGTTGAATAGATTTGACACTCATATATTAAAGTTTTTTAAGTTTCGATGAAGATACGCATTATTTTTTTTTTTTTTAAAGTTTTGATGAAGTTATACATTATTTATTTTGTTTGAGATTAAGGTAATATAATCACAAAATGTTGGAATGTCTATATATAATGTAAATTATGTT
>APFE030097310.1:0-12945 GCA_000404065.3 Pinus taeda
TATGCAGGTTTCAAAGTGAAGGAGGAGCTCATCTGGATCGACGAGGCTAGACTGCTGCAACAAGCGTTGGACTTGAGGTAGGATCGAAAAACACTTGGTTTCTCATAGAATAATGTATGTTTAGAGAAGGATTGCTATTAATTGTCTTGTTTGTCACTAGAGAGTCTTAGACTCCTAGGGAGGTTAGTTTTGTCAGCAAAAATAACTCTTTCCGCATGACAACTAGCATATTGTCTATGATTCAGTTCTTATTATCATAATTCCTCTAAGTTACAGATAGTAGTTTCTATGAAAGACTAGCATATTATCTTTATCTTCTCCTTCAAACTTTCTTCATTCATCAATTATATCTAGCAACAAATGGCATTCTAAGATGTTCTGGTCATACATGTATTAAGAGTTAAAGACCAAGTTTTCCAGGTCCTTCATTTGAGAACACAACAAACAATAAGTGACAGTAAATAATATTTATTAATGTCTTAACCACAATTTCCGCACAACCAGGAAATTGGTTTCTTAAGGAACAATAGTTACTATTGGTGAAGCTATGGTAAATGAAGGTGTATTTACAGTGAGTGAAGATTGTGCAGAAATTTCAGCAACAGCAGCAGTGAGAGCAGCTAGATCAACAGATTGTTGAAGGTAAGCATCATCTATATTGCTTATCAACGTAGAGGTTAAAGCTTCTAACTTATCAAAAGTCTCCAAGATAAATTTATCTAAATTTGGATGGATAATCACCCTTTTTTTATTCAATGAGTTGAACAAACTCAGGGTCTAACATTGTTTCATGAATGGCATTCTCAAATTTAGTTCTAAATAATGAGAGGTCAAATGACAAATCAAAAGGGATTTCCTCTAAAGTTGACAACTCGTCAGGGAGAGAGTTTGCTTTAACTAACTGGCTACTACTTGCTTGAGTTTATACCTTTTTTGGTTTTCTTAGAATTCTGTCTGGGTCCTCAACTATAGTAGGAGGGTTTGGATCTGGATACAATGAATCTTATTAGGAGCTAGAATTCTAACTTTTTTAACTGTTTTTATGAAATTTTTCCAAAACAACTTCGGAAAATGACGTTAAGGGGCTTAATATGAAATTTAAATTTTCCTTACAGTTTTATGAGACTAAGGATCGAAGTCCCTAGTATGGTCGCCAATGATGTCACTCCAAAATTTCTTCAAAGTTGTCAGAAAAAGAAATGATAGAGGTAACCACAAACCACTTTTGGAGATCAGGACCTAGCCTTCCTAATCTTAGAGAGGGCTCTCTCTTTATGATTTAACTTTGTTTTAGTTAATTAATTTTAGACTAGTTATGATTGTGCTTGGGTTTTGATTTGAATTTGGGTGGTGGGATCACTTACTTAGATGAAAAGGGTTGGCTTTTACCATTGGGCTATAGAGTCAAATGTCAGACCAACAAGGTTGGATTAAGTTCTAAAAACAGTGTCTAGAGGGCAAGATAGATGAGTTACTACAGATCTCAAAGGTTTGATGGTGAAATGGTTTCCAATCTGATACAGAGAGAAATTAAGGGTTCCCTAGGCCGGATCATGAAGATAAGTGAAAGAGGTCAACCAGATGGGAGAGAAATTAAGGGTTCTCAAATCTGGGCATCAGAGGAAAACATATAAATGACTAACTGTGCAAAACAGAGTTAAACAAATTCTGAGTTAAATTTCCAGTTAATTCATTCAAATTTAGAGAACAATTAAGTTTATGAAACACATAAGAAGGTAACAAAATCATACAAAGAAGATACTTCACTGCAATAACTCATCTCATGAATCCTCTAATGCAATCTTTTTATTACTTGCTCCAATCTGTTGACTTGAAATTTGGTACAATCACCCTTAGGTTTAAGATCAAAATAACTCTACAAATGTATAACAATTCACACTCAATACTTCGAATTATGAAGTATTTATACCAAAGAACTTTACAAAATATCTCAAACTGCATTGAGAACTAATATAGGAAAAGGAAATATCTTCATGCAAAAAGATAGAGACAGCTATTGAACTGTTGCTTGTTGTCACTGTTATTTAGGTTCTGCTGCCTTTTATTCTCTGATCTTTTGTCATTTAAGATGCTTGGTTATTTGGTCTTCACGCTGGATGTCATATTTACTTATGATCTTTCATCTGATACACTTTCATCTACCTCCTCTGTTTGTCTTTCAACTGTACTTCTTTTACCACGAATGCTCTGTCACCTACTTTTACTTTTACTTATTACAGTAAATCTTACTCACTCTTTCATGTTTCTCTGTTTTTAGTAAAAAATTATTTTTATTATAAGAATACAAAATGTCGCTTGGAGAGTAGTTTATAAGAATGTTCTACTGTGCTTGTGAAAATGATTTCATCTGTGTTTTAACCATTATTGCCTCTATATAAAGGATTTCTTCCTGCTTTATGATAATTGTCTTTTTTTCTTCTGAATTATGCTTTTGAGTACATTTTCCTTGCCAATATTGGAGTAAACAGGTTTTGGAACTAGTATCAAAACTGTTTATCCAAGCTCTTGGTCTTCTAATTACCTGCAAAATACAACAATTCATTAATAAAATCCAGGTTTGAGAGGATGTGACCGAAGGCTGTATTTGAATTGGGAATAACTGAGGACGAACTCTGAAAGGTGTTCAGGAGGTAATCGGAGATCAAAGAGGGCTGCAGAGGTTCAGGGTGGCGGCGGAAGGGTTAGGCAAGTTTCACTATGTGAACGGGAAAAAAGAGTGAAAATGAGGGTCTTTGGTGTTTTAACGGGTAACGGATAAATTTGGCACGGAAATTCATAATATGAACAATGATGGTTTTAGCTTACGTGGGGAGGCGGTTTCGGAGGCCATCACATTGCTTTTGGCCATCGAGCGGTATTTTCTTGAGAGCGTGGAGCCGCCACGTAGCCAAAAGGGGCCCGAGCAAAACCACGAATCTTGCATGCTCTCGGGCCTTTAAATCTCGGAAAAGAAATGAATGTGATATGGATGCACGTCGTTACATCTGGGGGTGATAGATCTAACAACTATCACACGGTCAAGATGCACGAAGGGCAGTTAGGTGGAGATTAGCTAGGCTCAAGGGATAATTACACTTAACTTGTAATTATTTAATGAATAAGTGGTCGGGTTAAGAGTATAATGCACAGGTTTATGGAGTGGGATCAAGGTTAACTGCGGCGAGGCTTTGTTAACCACACCAAGGGGGTGGGTTAAAAGGTTTTTATATCAGGAATTAGTGAATTTCCGCAGTCAATTTAAATAAAGTGGGAGGGAGACAAAACTTAGGCTAAAAGGGTTTTTAGGGGTTAAATGGGTTTTAGGGGTTTTGTCGGGAAATGTATGAATGAAGGAGATAATAAAGTAATGCAGAGTGGGGGGGATTTAAACTTAGGATAAAGGTTTTTATGGGTTTTTTATGGAAAAAATAAAATTAATAAGGGGGGATGATTTTCAAATGGAATGACTAGGGAAAAGGGTTGAAATTAATGAAACAAGGTTAAAATGAGGGAAAAGGGTATTTTTTCAAGGGGAATGGGTTTCACACTAGGGAAAAGGGGTTTTGGGTTAGGAAATGACTTTGGAGGGTAAACTGCTAGGGAAATGTGTGAAAACAAGGGGCAAATGAAGGGAAAAGGGTATTTTTTTAGGAAATGATGGGATAATGGTGAAATTAGTAAGTATGTAGTGGGGGGTGAAATGAAATGAGGGGAAGTTAACCAAATCAGCTTGTAAACATATTTTCACTCTCATAACTTCTCCTGCACACTAACACATAGGATTAAGCATGATAAATGTGCTTATGCTTCAATCAACTTTGTATTTCTGCGACCTTTCTTCTACTTACCTTTTACTTACCCTAACATTTTTCATCACATTATTGGGTGCATTTAAGCTAGCAAACCCTTTCTTCCCTTTTCTTTTGAAAAGTAAACTATCTAATTCTAACCTTAGATCTTCCAATGGCTTAGATTAAGCTTATGAACACATTTTATTTCTCTACCTAACTACTGATCTGCCAAGATTGAACAGTTTGGCTAGATCTTTATTCTTTATCTATAAACATGAAATTTAAAGCATGAAGTAGTCAAGATTAAACAGTTTGACTATCATGGGTCGTGGCATTTATGACAAGCTACACACAACCATTATTTTGCACAGTAAAGTAAAAAGTAGTGGCAATAAGACTTGCACAATTTCATTATCTGTTTTTGTTTGGGGTTCATATTTTTTCACTTTTTTTTATCTTTTCTTATTCTTTTTGTCCTTTGATATTTCTTTTAGGACATACCCTCTTTACATTTTTTAATTTTTAATATGGAAAACATTTTACAGAAAACAAAAGTATGTACAATATTACAAGACTTAACATAATCAATTCAAAATTATGAATCCTATTATTATAGGACCCTAACAGTTATAACAAAAAATAAAATCAATTGTAAATAGAGTATCTTTTATTAAAATGGCAAAAACATGTCAAAATGCTATAACACATATAAAACATCATTTATTGCATGAGACCCTTTTTAAATTAATTAAGTGGTTTTTATTTATTTATATGTGGCATGAGCTTAGTGCTATCATAGGTGATGACGTAGGCGGACAAGTGGTGGGCACAAAGGTGTGTCAGAAATTTTCTAATATCGACAATTTCTATCGTGGTTACATACGAGAGCTCAGATATGTAGTGGGCGCCATATCTTTATAAACCAAAATCAATACCATATCAGGTCCAACAAATCAAAGATCAACAATATGAGGATATCAAAGTATCAAGGATGTCATATATCGGAGGTCGAAAGGATTGATTATCATAATATTGGGGGAATGCGATATCGAAATATCGACAATGAGAGGGATATGAATATCGGAAGTCAGAGAGGCAAGGTGGATCGACATATCAGAGCAGCAGGTTATATTGCTATCGGAGATCTGAAGGATTGTTGTATCGGAGTTTTTAAAATCATGTTCAGACGAAACTCTCCGATAACAGTTGACCCTGCTGGAAGCGGGAATGATGTGGCAAGTGGGTCCTCCCATCAGCTATATGGTTGGACTTAATGTTTGGATTAATTTCTAATATATGCCATAAGCCATATAAATATGAGTTCAAACTTTGAATATTTTTAATATAGCTCTGATATATATATATATATTATATATTATATATATATATATATTATATATATATATATATATATATATATATAATATAATATATATATATATATATATATATATAATATATATATATATATATATATAATATATATATATATAGATTGTGTGTGTGTGCGCCACTTGTTTTAAGCCTTCGGCTATGGCCACATTTGAAATGCGAAAGGTTTAAATCCACTTTTAAACGTTAAGCCATTACATAATAAAAGGCTTTGTCTTGGGGGCTATGAATGCATGATACAAAATAAAAAAATAATATTTATAGAAAAACTAATTATTTACAAAGAGACAAGTTTATATAATAAAAGGTAAAATATATTATATATTGCCAAAATAGTGAAAAACATCCAATCTTTAATTAGGCGTTATTTGCAAACCAAATGTCCAAATGCTATCAAAAGAGTTTTGATAGAAAAAACAAATCGAACTCATTGGAGCAATCCAATTTCTCAGTAATCAAATAGTAATACGACCAATCATTCAGTTAAAAAGTCCCCATAATGAGAATTAAGTGAATAATAGAGGGGGGTGTGTTTTTACCACAGTACAGTCTTGAAAAAAAATTCTAAATTAACAAAATATATTATTTTATATATTCTTCTTATAGTTGGTAAGTTGTTAGTTAAAAATCCCCAACAACAATTGAAGTGAGGATTCAAAAAACCTATGTTGCTTCCCAATAAGTAGAGGTGAGGACTCCTTAGAGAATTACTCCTTTTTTTAGGAAAGGTAGTTATTCAAGTTAATTTCATTGATATTCTCTGGAAATGAAATTAGATTGTTGTTACATAACTTCAATGTAAATTCATATGGAATACAAAGTAATATTGGCTCTTATATATGTCAAATTCATGTTCCCTCAACTAAATGCAAAGCCTTGCAAGAATGCTATTTGAGAACAAAAATATAACATTTATATTATATCAAAGTTGGTAAGCAACTTGCCACAAAACTCTAAGAACTTACTACTTAATTGGGTTTTACATGTCTGATGTCATTAAAAGCTAATTTGGATTAGCTACTTAATCAATATTACTTTTATCATTTAAGGGAATTACTTCCAGTTTTACTTATTAATCTATATTATTAACATTGGAAAATTGTAAAAGCATGTCAACTCAATAAAACCTAGGTACATTTACTAAATAGGCTTATAATTTACATTATATTAGAGTAATATGTATGCAATACATATCTTAGAGTTATTGTTTATATTTCATTTATTCTTGTATTATACACTTGTTGTGTAAAAGGATAACCAATCCCATTATATTAGTCAGAACCACCACTTAAACAGATATAGATCTAAGATACAAATCTTGACTTCATGGATTTCCCCAAATGTTGATAAGGACATTTTTCCCAATCAACACCGTCGAATAAAACAAATATGTGCTGGCAATGTTTTCCAATGTTTTATCTAGGAAGATTCAGTCTGATGTATCATTAAGAGTAGGATCTTCCATTTTGTAGTCCTACTGGCATGTCTTTGTGCCCTTCCGGTGCAAACTCTAGTTCTATATATCGAGTGTGGTGGGAGAAGCTCGAGTTTAGATTTGGTAGTCGTTGTTCGTGTTGGTTAGGTCGATCATCTACTAGGGTTATTAGGGCCTTTTGGGTTTGTATTCAGGGGTCTGTTTTCTGAGTTATTATGCATGCCGCAGGCATGGTATAATGCATTTAGTTTTTCCTTTGACTGCCTATTAGTTTGTCTTTGACCAAAAAATTATGGCGCTTATGCATAGTTTAACTTTAGGAATTCAATTTTTATTATTTTTATTTTTATTATTTGAATTTATTTATTTGTAAAGTGATTGGTTGAGGTGTTATTATGGGCTATTTAGTAACTTCCATTTTTATTAGTTACTAATTTTTGTTTTTAGAATTATTTAACTTTATGATTTATTTTTTTCTATTTTTATTTAACTTTACGATTTTTATTTTTTTTTTAGTCAGGCTTGTAGCAAACACAACAAGTTTCCATTGATACATGATTTTTTCCATAGCCATCATGTCTCTAGGATTCTGGATCTAGCTCATGCACATTGATAAGATCATTACCAACATTTTGATAGGTTGCTAACTTCTGAATGAATTGACTAAAAACATATGTAACCCCCAAATCCCCATTCTTATTGGGTAGATTCAAGGGTTTGGAGAAAACGTGAAAGTTACCTCTATACAGACAGACAGAGGAAGAAAAATAGAGCCCTAGGGTTTGGTGTTCTATGGTTCCTGCGTTGGATGCACATCAGCCATTGACAGTGCTATTCAATTTCATCACGTCAGGATTTTGATTTTCAAATCTTTCAATGACAAAATGTTTTATTTTGAGATTTATTTTCAATTGGCCTTGTTGAAATTTATTGTTTAATGCCCAATTCACAAATGTTCTTCTTGATTGAGGTCTATAGCGCTTAGTCCCTAGGATTTGCAAGTAAAAGCTATGTTTTGAGAATCGTGCACTTTTCTAAGATGATAAAAGAAACATGTTTGCTTCGGATATGTTTTATTTTCATATTTAATTTGAACCATCCATGTCGTAACGTATTGTTTAATGCTCAATTTACATATTTTGTAATGATTGAGGTTTGTAGCCCTTAGTCCCAGGCCTTGCAAGTAAAAGCTATGTTGTAAGAATCGTGCAGTTTGTTAAGATAATAAAAGGAACTTGCTTGCTTAGGATATGTCAGTGTGTCTGTTCTACCAATATCAGATAATGGTCTCTAAAGAAGGTCTCATACAACGGAGATTAAGTATTACACAAAACCTCATGGCCTCCATTACCTCCTCTGATTTTCCTGTTCTGTCTACACAATATCATGGCCTCCACCTCTCTGCATTGCCTATCACATCCCTTGTTTGTTTAAATTTCATCTAACGTCATCCACTTAGTGAATTTTTCTCTTACTCACGCAATCAAGTTTTGTCTCAATTCCCCTCTTTAGGATTTGTGTCAATTAATCTGTTATTTAAATCTGAATATTCCATGTATCTTCATGGGGATCATAAATTTTAATCTTACCACAGTCTAATGAACTAGAAAGCTTCAACGCATGCAAGTTTGTCCCTGCCAACCTTGCATGCCAACCATTTCCCATACCGTTTAGCATCTCCAGCCAAGAATCAGTAGCAGGATCATAAGTTTCACCACCAACATCTATGAAATGATTTGCACCCCTACATCCAAATTGCTTGCTGATCTACAAAGAAATGGCTACTATAGTTTTCCATGACTGGAATCTACTTAGCAATATTGAAAATGAATGACAATGAGGGTAAACTATTGTGAGTTGTTTATTATACAAATTCAATATCAATCCTATTCTTATGGGAAGTTAACGCTTGCAGCTTACCCTTCAATGTCATCCCACGCTTCTTCACAGATGACTCAGAGGGCTTGAGTGCAATTAGGGACCTTGTCCTGACCTAGAAAGGCCCAAAGCCAAAAATCACATGTGTCTCTGTAACCATATTAGCATTGTTTGTAGATGAAGAGACTATGGGGGCTTATTGATGCGCCTTTATAGGGTTTTCAATTTGCTTTACATCAATTAAATAACAAACAACTATGTTGAATGTATGTTTGCAGGATAGAAGTTGTAAGAACCTATGATCATCTCAAAATTTTCGCTAAAAGTAGAACAAAAGAAATGCTCAAAAATTTCACTAAAATAGAACATGGAAAGTAAAAATGCGCAATTTCTTGGCCAAAATAGATCATGGACAATATAAATGTGCATTTTTTTCTTAATTTGGTAATCAGTTTCCGACAGACCGAAATTCGTAAAACAAGATTTATTTTAGATAATGCTTCCCATAAATCATTGGATGTACACTCGAACCAACAAATATAATTATTGTACTCTAAGGGCTAAAATAAATGCTGGAAAAAATTACGGTGGAAAAAACAATTTAATAAATTCATATGGCTTTGTTCAAGCCACTACTTGCAATCTCTGGTTAATGCATGATCTGAATGGGAAAGTTAGTGTTTGTTGTGCTAAATTCCAATTCAGAATAGTAAACAAAGTTCTCAAGGATTATGAGGAAAATTGCAAATTTTACATGAGTTTTATGTCTTTATATGTAATTCATGAGCAAAATAAAAATAAAAAAATGAACAAAAACGTAACAGTAATACACTCAGCAATTGATAAAGGAGTTCACCCCTCCTGTCTACATCTCCTTGGTCCATCTTCCAATGGCTTGACCCAATCTCATTATTCTCAAAATACTTTAGTGATAAAGAGTACATAAAGTGTGCTAACCAAAAGAGTGGCTAGTTTCCCCTTCAAGGAAACATTCTCCTTCAAAGAACTCTCACTCTAACTACATGACAACCTATAGCCAATCATGAAACAATCAACAAGAAGAGGGTTCTCAAATCAAGACCCCATACTCCATTTGAGAATGAGCATAACAAGTACAACAATTCACTTGAAGTACTAAAAGAGAACTTTCCTCAAAGACATAATGAGAAAAGAGAAACATAAGCTACACAATAGATGTCTCAGCTGTTGCATAAAACATATGAAGGTTAGAAAACCCCTATAGAGTCCTCTCCATTCTCAAAATCCTTCAAAAATTAATTCAACCCACTAGTTGATCCTAACACCCATAGACTCAAACCTGCAAAATGTCTCTTTAGAAGTGATCTAACGGCTCTTAAACCTATTCCATTAGCTTTATAAGACCCAAAAATGCTTGTCTAGACTCTTCCTTCTTCTGAAAATACCAAAAACTAAAGAAGATATGAGCTTCCTTGGCCTTTCTATTAGTCGCTCTACTATTTCCCCAAAATCCGGCATCGATCCTACAATTTCATCCCAAAATCTGCTAATTGAGCGTTGATTCCACCAAACTCTGGGCGAAATTGTTGGAGCATTTAAATGGCCTCTATGGCCTTAACTCCAAAAATCGTGGCCACATTTCCGCCACACATCCTGGGGCCAGTCCTCGTCGCTGGCCCCTTAATTCCTCCGCTCGACAATTAAATCCTTGCGACTTATGCTAACCGCAAACCCCAGTCACATGAGGTGGTCGAGCTGGTGGTTTCAAAAGGTGGTTAGAGTGGACGACTTGGCGAATGGTTAGACCGACGTGGTCACATGTCAATGGTCGCAATGAAGGCGGTTAAGGCTGATAGATAATGTTAAGTCCCCGTGGCAGTTTAAGCGTATTCACATGTGGGAGTTGTCAACAATTATGGTAACCGCTTATGGGGGTGGGCTAGGGCCTAGCCCTTGGCCTCCCACCCGCAGTCCCGTGGTGCTAGGGTGCTAAGGGGTTAGGCCCTGGTCCAACCCTCCCCCAAATGCGTCAACATAAACATTTTAAATAATGTCTACATCGTACATATAACAAGCAACAATGTATGGTCTAATGGTGGAGGTCATGGCTAGTGTAGTGGAGGTTGTGTGTTCGAACCCCAACAGTGTAATTTTTACCTTACCATAAATTTTGGTGGCCCTCGGGCTGCCACGTGGTGGCCCGCGGGCTGCCACGTGGTGGCCCTTGGCCGTGCCACGTGGCAGCATGTGATTGGCCACCAAAAAATCCTCAAACCAATAATATTTCGCCATTTCAAACCAATGAAACCTTGCCACTTGGCACTACTAGATTCACCAAAGGAAACCCAATCAATTGTACAGTCACCTTGTCATGTCAGCATCCTAGTTAGCCTACCACATCAACAATACGAACTGTTGAATGTGCAATGCTGCTCATTTTTTGGCCAAATTTTTCTGTTTGAGAAAACAGACAGAACACGTTTATGGGAGCATATGGTGTTTGTTTCGCGCAAAAAGATCACTTTCAATTGTTCAACAAATGAGGGTATAGTTCCATCACCTTTCCAATCTTGATCCATTTGGCCGTACTCAGATTGGTTTATTTTAGTCCCACGCGAAGGTAGAACACATTCCCTCGTTTTGAAGTCCTTGTTCTACTATCAAGAATGGTGTGTTGTTGTAGTTCTTCAAGGTACTCAGGAGAGAAGTCCTTAATTGACTTCTTGGCTTTGTCTATGTCGCTATGGACATCAATAGCAGCATCCTTCCCAAGAATGAAATCTAATGGTGATTTTCTACAAAATCTTTACCAAGGATAAAATCCAAAAATACTTTGGCAAATAACCCAAACAAGCTTCACATGGAAATACTTGTATAAATGAGTGCTTGACACATTTGGAACATACTAAATGTGCTGCGACTACTCATCCCAAAGTTTAGGATGCTTACTAAAATGTCCAAAAATGGAAATGCATCTTACAATATGGAATAAATTTGACTCCCAAATTCCTATACAAATTGACTCAATATCAAGCCAAAATAGCATAACAATGCCAAAGAAATTATTGTTGCATATAAGTGATTTATTCACAAACATCACTTTTACAAAATGCCCAACTATGGGGACATGCAACAAGTGGAATACAAAGATTAATGTAGTCTTTAATTAGACAAATAGTCCAACCATTTCTTACCCAACCATGCTAGGTAATTTTCTTTCTGCACTTCACTTCCTTTTGGAACTGCTTCTGGAATGGTTATGTCGTACCTTACACATTCCTCTACCTTCTCCTTCTCAGGTGATTCCATTACCTATTTTTCCTTCTTTGGATGAAGATGTGGATGCAACTTCCAATACTTTTCAATCCAATTCCCACTTATGTTGCAATGAGTGCAAAATTTTATGTGAGCTTTTCTTGGCACAAATGTCTTTAAACTTGGGTGAGAATTTCCCTTCTTGGTCTCAATTCCAATTGACATATTCATCTTCTTGACTAATGCTTTCCTTTTGTGGCAATATTATACAACCAGCTCACAAAATAGAAGAATGAGATAGATCAACGACTTCAAAAGTAGCTTCTTCGAGTGGGAAACCTCCTTTACATTACACAAATGAACAATTATTTGATGATACAAATGACAATGCCTCCTTTCTATATATAGGAGTCTAAGGGGTCACAATATAATCTGAGCCGACATAACAATAATAATGTAAGGGCACAAAACTAACCATAGTGAGCTTTTATAGGGCACAATAATAACAATATGGGGACAACATGGGCACAACAATAACAATAAGGGGCTACAATGACAATAATAATAAGGGAATACACTAGTATTATAGGGACCGAACATGCCCCTCACATTCAAAAAAGTATTTCTCTCAATGCTTGAGTAGTTTTGGATGCTTCTCTATAAAATTCTCATCCTACCATGTGGAATCTTTAGTGGGTCAGTTCTACCACTTGATGAGATACTCTAAAATTGATCGATTTCGTAGTTGTCGAGTTCTTGTTTCAGTGACTGCTTCAAGTTCCAATATGATTTTTCCTTCCTTATCAAGTTATGGCAATACTGTTCGAACTAGGAGCTTGTCACCTATAACCTTCTTTAAGCATGAAACATGGAAAACTGGGTGCACTGGGGAAGATGCAAGAAGTTCCAATTTGTATGCCATAATACCAATCTTTTGCAACATTTTATACGGACCATAATACTTTGGTGATAATTTATTATCCTTCTTAGCTTGCTTGAGGGACATTTGTTTGTGTGGTTGTACTCGTAGAAATACTCAGTCACCTACATCAAAACTTCTTTCATTGCGATGTTGATCTGACTATTGTTTCATTCTATTCTACACCAAAGTCAGGTTATCCTTTAAGAGTTGGAGAAATTTTTGTTGATGCTCGATGTGATCTTCCACTGGTTGAACCTTAGAATTTTCTCTTAAATATGATGTGATGGATGGTG
>APFE030097318.1:0-10507 GCA_000404065.3 Pinus taeda
ATTATAAATGTTATGTCCATATTTTGCTATAGAGGAGAATGGTATCACAATACACAATGAGAAAATAACCGAGATAATTTCTTAATACATGATTCACCAATCTATGGAATTTATTTGGTGCATTAGTGAGTTCAAATTCCATTACCAATATCCATACAACCATGGTAAAGTTTGGAAGCTCGTTTTCCATGTATCTTCTTTCTTAACTTGTACCCTAAATTAAGCTCAAGCTTAAATATATGTGTTTCTTATGGCCTGCAAGCATCCCCATGATATAGCAAAGGGGAAATATTCCTTTTCTACTTTATGTTGAAAGAACAATGTAGGAAACCTCAATAGAAATCCAAATAGCACACAATGAGACCAACGAAGTTAAAATTACAGTTTAACATTGTATATTTTACAAAGAGTTATAATGCATATTCAGAAGAATGACACCAAGGCTTCTCCACTAAGCATGTTCATACTAGTGACCAAAACACTATCATCAAAATTAAATCCTATCTAAATAGGATAAACACTGCAACCTAACTAAACATTTCCCTTTATTGAAACTACCAAATATGAAACTTAAGTAAAACTTATGATACCTCGTTGGAAAGACAAGATCTTTATAAACAATACTAAAATAACATTGGAACATCACACAAGTGAAGGTCTGGATGAGGCTAAACTCTAGAGGGAAACTGTAAAATTTTATGGATTTTCATCAACAACCAAGGTACTCTCTACATTTACATTGAAGAGTGGATTCTAGTGAAATGGTAATTCATTGGCTAATCTATTTCAGTGTTAAGATTAGGGCCCTAGAGGCACAATACATTCATCTTCTAGTAAAGTTGGTCAAGTCAAAAAATTGTGATGTACTGAAGGGAGTTTCTAGAAAAATCACCACAATCATTAGTGGAAATGGAAGACACTATTGTAAACAAAAACACAATTGAGTAGAAGTGATGTGATATGAGGATGTGGAAGCATAGTGTTAGAGTTGTGTGTTGAATGCTATGTAGTGATTGTGTCACATAAACATATGAGAAGTAGGAACAAGAAATAACGAAGAGACAATCGCCCAAACAAATAAAATAAGTGTTTGGAATTGTCTTTCAATTTTTAGAGTTATATTGTTCCTATGGCCTGAGATGCATGTTTTTGTGCAACTAGATTGTGACTAGTCACTAAGCATTCTCTCTAAACAATCCTTTTGGCTATTGGTTTGGGGATGTTTTGCATGAATTAATCTTATGACTCATTAAGTTCAAATTTTGATAGTTTGAAACAAACACAAAGTTCATTTAAATGTATTCTATTCCTACCCATTTTGTTGCATGCATCTAATTTCCCTGCAGGTGTAATGTTGGGTAGGAGGGTAGCCAAATTCTGACAAAATTGTTTGCACAATGAAGTCATGACTACATTCAATTAATTTTCTTAAGTGATACTCCAACATGTAATATGATAAAATTTACGTTTATAGGGTTGACACTACTTGTTAAACCCTGTAGGTGCTTATATATATATATATATGTATCATGTGAGGAAAGGTTCCATAGCCATCTCTTATTCATATTCACTGTAATTGATCCGGATTTAAACAACAACACAAAATATTACAGATATAACCATAAATATAGAGATGCAATGGAAATAACACTTCATTTCATCAATATCAAATACTGAAATATGCTTACAAACAAAATGGAAATAAGACTAGCTTAGGTGATGGTAGCTTATCTCTGAGAAGAGATGTGGTGCTTGCATGCCTTTGAACTGAGCTAAAATGAGGCTCAAGGGCATTTTTATTATTGAACAATAAGAGAAAACCCTAAACAATCAAAACCCTAACTCGAGTTGATGTAACACCAAGAGTTTACGGGCCCCGTTGGGGTTAGTTGGGAAACCAACTTCCCGGGGTCATAACTTGGTCATATTATCTCAGTTTCACACGTATGATACCTCGTTGGAAAGGTCTCTCTGAGGACTATAACTGTTGAGGTGATTTCTATTGAAATCCTTAGAGGCATTTTGCTAAAAAAAAAACATCATTAAGGGCCCCAAAACGGCTTCAGAAGGTCAGGACACGAAAAAACTGCCAAAAATAGTAAATTATGCTACAATTAAGGAAACTAAAAAAAAATGAAAGAACAATGGTGAGGTTCTAAGTTGAATAGGTAGGTGTCCACCAATATCCACCTAGATCGGTCCTCCCTCATTAGGAAGCAATGGTTTCCATTGAGTTGAGTTCCTCCCTAAGATGAGGAAACTTCTACTGAACTTGGTCCCTGGTGAGCCATTTGCCTTCGTGCAGGAGTTGGTCATAATCGACAACTCGATACAACTAGATCTTCTGTTGGTGAGTGTTCTTGATCTATGTGTCCATGATCCAATCAGTTTCATCTTTTTCCATGTAGTTTGGATTTAACTCTGCTGGTGTGAGTTGTTCTGCAATGTCGGATGTGTTTAGTAATGGTGGAAAGCATGGCTGAAGGAAATCCACATTGAACATTGGGTGTAGGCCAAGGAATGGGGGAATGTTGACCTCAAAAGAATTATCTCCCACAACCTTGGTGATGGTGTGTGGCCTATATCAAAGAAGGTGAATATTGTGGTGGGGCCCAGTGAGGCGCTCCTTCTGCAAATGTAGCCAAATTTTGTCGCCCACCTGGAACTTGTGTGGCACCCAATGTTGATCATGTCACTGGTTGTACTTAGCATTGGCTTTTTCCAATATCTCATGGACCTGTTGGAAGATGTGTTGAATGTTCTCAATGAAGCTATTTTCCTTGTCGGCTTCGAACTAGGCATGAGTCAAATCTACTTCAGTCCTAACAAATAGTATGGCCACATCATATAGTGGTTGGAATCCCAAGCCCACTTTTAAAGGTTTGTGGCCAGTCAAGTTGTGGAGAGCTCGGCTATAGTTGTGCTGGATATAGGGGAGGCTCTCATCCCATGTGCATAGATGCTTTGACTTGTACATGCATGGAATGTGTACGATCATCCTGTTGACAAACTCTATTTGGCCATCCATTTGGGGATGGAAAGTTGTGGACTTCATGAGCTTGGTGTCCAGCATCAACTAGAGACTGGACCAAAATATACTGAGGAACCTGCAACCCAATCTAAGATGATAGACTGTGGGATCCAAAGTGTACCCACACTTGTTCAAAGAATAGTTTAGCAGTGGATTCTGCTATGATATTCTTCTTGCATCCCACCATAATGGCCGTCTTTGAGAATTTATCGATGACCAAAAAACATAGTCCTTTCCATGCTTAGTAGAAGGAAGGCCCAACATGTAATCGATGGAGATGGATTTCCAAGGTAGACTAGGGGTAGACAACAGAGTATAGAGGCCTTGCTTGTTGATGGTCAGTTTGGAAATGGCACAAAAAGTGCGGGATCTAATGTACTTCCCGACACCTTGCCGAAGATTAAGCCAATAGAAATACTTCTGTAGTACTTCCACCATTTTCTCAAACCTGAAATGTTTAGTGGCCTGACTGTAGTGTGCTTCCAAAATCATCTTGGCATGCTCACTTGAAGGAACACAAAGGTGTCATAGGTGGCATAACATAGCATCATAGAGGTGAAAATCTAGAACTTGTTGATCCTCCAGGAGTGTATGGTATGTATGGTCGAATTCTGGGTCACTTTTGTAGAGATGTGGCCAATCAAAAGTCTTGTGCCCATAAGAGTTGAGCATGGTGGTTAACGCCATGATCGGTGGTTGAGTGAGGTAGTCTGTAATGTTATTGGTGCTACCCTTCTTGTGCTTGATATTCAAATGGAACTGTTGCAGGTATGTGGACCACTTCTGATGGCAATTATTCTGCAACTTCCCTTGTGTTTGTATGAACTATAGGGGCTAGTGGTTTATGTGGAAGATTGTTTGCTTCTCCAAAATGAATGCTTCCATTGTTGAGAGGCATGCACAATGGAATACATCTCTTTTTCATAAGCGGGATAATATTGGACTGTGCTTGAAAGTGGCTTGCTGTTATATGCCACTGGATGCCCTTGTTGAGTAAGGTCTGCCCCAATAGCATAGTCAGAGGCATCTGTCTCGATCTCAAATGGTTGTTGCAAGTCTGGTAGTGTGAGCACTGGTGCAAATCAGAGGTGATGTTTCAACTCTACGAATGCCTTTTGTTGAGATTCAGACCAAAATAGTTTTGCTTTCACTTCTCCCTTGGTGACTTGACTCAAGGGCCAAGTGATATGAGTGAACCCCAACACGAAAGTGTGGTAGAAATTGTCATGAGCCAAAAAGCTACAGAGCTCTGTCAGAGTGGTTGGGGCTGGCCAATCCCAAATGACTAGGATCTCAGTTAGATCCACATGCACCCCCTTTTCATCAATAATGTATCCCATATACTGAACCTAGGTCATGCCAAAATTGCATTTCTTCAATTTGGCACACAACTTGTGTTGTCGCAGTGTTTGGAGAACCTGTCAGATGTGGTGGAGGTGTTGTTCCTAACTCTGGCTAAAGATCAGGATGTCATCCAAGTATATCACTACAAATGAGTTGTTGAATGGTCGCAAGATCTCATCCATTAGTCTCATGAAGGTTGCAGGAGCATTCATCAACCCAGAAGGCATAACCAACCATTCAGAAATGCCCTCCTTAGTTTTGAAGGCAGTCTTCCACATATTGGAGGGTTCGACTAGTACCTGGTGATATCCAGACTTCAAGTCGATCTTGCTGAAATATTTTTCCCGCTTGACTTGGTCCAGAAGGTCATCAATCTATGGGATTAGGTACCTATTCCTGACAGTGATCTTGTTCAGCGCCTAATAGTCAATACAAAGAGTAAGGCATAAACATATATCTATTTTTCTTAGTTTTGAATTTTCCATCATGCAGAGCCAAAGTGCTAAATATGTAACCATTTCTAGTATTGCAAAATTTTCATGGAAACTAAGTTAAGGATATTGTACCGAAAATTGTTACTTTTTGGGCTATTTCAAACAACTAAAAACTAAAATAAGTACCATAAGGTAAGACATGCTAAGGTGATTTTTTTATCAATTTTGTGGAAATTTCAAACAACTTAAAGTTAAAATTAGTACCATAAGGTAAGACATACTAAGGTGGATTTTTTTGGTTAGTTTTCACTTGTTTTGAATGTCCCATCGAGCATAGATGAAGGGCTAAGCATGAAATATCATTTCTTGTATTTTTAGAGAACAAATTATTTTGTTCTTGTTTTGAAAAAAGAGCATAAAATGCTGAGGGGACCCACTCAATAATAAAAAATAACCTAAAAGAATAAAATAAAGGATGCATCTGAGGATGTTAACAACTAATTGTGAACACACCGTAAAAAGATATGTATGCTTATCATAACTTGACAGTAAAAATAGTTGTGAGAAATTGGAATAGATTCTCTTCAACTCAATATCAAATTGGATAGTGAAATGATTAAAAGAAATACAACCCAAAGGATATACCAACTATGTAGCTTTTGTTGATACAAAAAAGAAGAACATTTTATCATAATGCTTAAATGCAACACAGTAACTTATTTTATCATAATGCTTCATTGCAACACATTAACTCATTTTATCATAATGCTTCAATGCAACACATTAACTCATTTTATCATAATCCTTCAATGCAACACATTAACTATTAAATATGAAAACATAGCAAAATTCCAGGTTATGCCATGTAAGGGAAATATGTAGTCATGGCATGGAAATTTTTGTTACAGGTAATCAACGATCAAAGATAAAAGTTGAACTAACTTATAACACTATGTGGAAAATTGTGTGAAATTACCAAACATTTTACTTTATCTATATAGTAAAAGGTTTGAAATTATTTGTAACCTATCATGCCTCAATCTTGCATAGTATCAACCTAATAGCATTGTATGTAAGGATATTTGTTACCATGGATTTTTATAAATTATAAGGGAAATCATTAATAAATTAAAGATGTTGCTTCGAGCTGATAATGTAACTTAGTTGTTCATTTTAATTCAAACAACTATCATTTAGAATACATGAATCCCCCAAACATGAGGAAAATACTAACAAACAAGAAATCTTCACCGATTATGAAAAATGAAGCGAGAATATATACCTAAACCAACATTCTTCCTATAACCAATTGAGCTCATTTCCTTAATATCAATGTCTACAGTGAGCATTGAGTACCACAATAGTTTTCATGAATAGTAAATAGGAACACACAATCAAGTTAGTTCATTTGGATCTTAATTTAAGCACATGTAATGTTCATGGTGAAATGAATACTTTGAGAAAACTATTAAGCACATACCTAAGATCAAATCAAAATGTGGGTAGGAAAAAAATCATAGGTTTCAGGAAGACATATCAAATTGGGACATTGAGAATAGTAGCCATGCAAAAGAGGGAAAGATCACCTACTGAAAAAATGTTCAAGTCTTTTATAGTGTGCACATATGCAGATAAAACAAATGACAAGCAATAGCTACTTTAATACTAACAGATTATGATATTTATCATAGTTAAACTTTGCATCGATAAATTCTCACAAATGGTTTGAAAAAACAATGTGTGACAGGTAGCTATGGAAGGAGAGGTGTTGGGAGCACTCCTTGAGACTGATGTAGGTATGGAAGGAGATATTTTGGGAGCACTCCTTGTGGCATATGTACATCAAAAAAATTGCATCAGATGGCAGAGCAGTGAAAGTTGTTGATTCAAAACTAACTACCTATGAACGAGGACATGATCCAGTGATACATCGAGGATGGCGTAAAATTTAAGGGGGGGACTATGTAACTCCCTTCCCTTGTGTAATACATTACTGTAAACCTTAGCTAAGTTAGATCTAGGTGTGATATCCTCTTTGGTGTATTAAATGTTTGTAAAACTAAGATGAGGAAAGCTAGGGTTAAACTATTATACACCTAAGATGAGGAAATATAGGTGATATGTAATAAGAAAAGAAAATGTATTATTAAATAGATTAATAAAATAAATCACTTGAAGGGTAGAGCACCATTAGAGAGGAGATTCTTGCCAAATCCCATGAGGAATGGGATAGAAATGAATCTTTAATGATAAACTTTTAGATATGATTCTAGATAAGCATGGATGGAGTGGATATCCATCTGATGGATGGGAGATAAAGATCCACACTTAAGGAGTTGGACAAAGATAATTATAGTGTGTTGATATTAATGATTTTCATAATGTATCCTTGAATTCATTACTATGCAATGGTCATATAATAGTGTTAAGATAGTTATTATATCTAATATCAAGTGGAAACTCTGGTGCATGTAGAAATTAGACAATAAAAAATGCGGTATATCTATGTTCATGCTTCTATGAAGTAATCAAGGTACCGACAAGTTAGAATGAGTAATCTCGTTATGCATAAGGATTATTCCATTGATTGTATTGAGGAGATCTTGTTGAAGAGTATGCCTAAGAGTATTAGTGTGGTTCATTGCTCTCAATTTAATTCCATTCTTAAGAGTACTAGAGAAAGTTGTTGGAATAATAACCATTCGCATGATAATAAGGTATGTGGAATCATACTTGCGACTTAGCCAAGTTATGAATGGAAGTCTATTATGCTTAATATTCATCCAATATATAAGATTTATTGAGGAAATAAAGAGATCACATCAATGACCGATGTTTAGGGTTATTCAACTTTATTTGAAATTGGTATGAATGTTTGAATGATAGTGTTCATATAATAACTAAAATTAATGTACAAGTAAATACGATCAAAATCTAACTATAATAGAGACAAATTTTTTAAGTTAATGGAACCTAAGAGTGAAATTTTTGGGTAGGCCATGGAGGTACGTTACATGGCTTGTCCAGTAGTTGGGATGACTTTTTCAAATGCCATAATGTATAGTGAGTATCAAAAAATCCATTTAACCTCAAATTTGAGGGGTTAGGAGTGCCATATACAATTGGAAATACCTTGGCATCATCTTTCTAACCATATATATTATGCTCCCATTTGAGCTCGATATTTGAGAAAGTAAACCTTCAAAGATACGGTATCTAAATGGGGTATGATTCTAGTTTTTTTGGGTCATATTGAAAAATATTTTATATCTCCTCATTCCTATGGAATTAGAGGGAGTTCCATATACCATTAGAAAAGTATCATAATATCCTATTTGACTATGTAATTTCCTCTTTAATTTGGACAACCTTTGACATCAATAACAACAATTTTCAACACTGATAAATTCTAAGTTAAGAAAATGAATAATATTCTATAATACATGTGTTGTGATGTCCTATGAGAGAGCTAGTAATAGGTCTAGTTTTATGGTGATTGTCTTACAAATACCCATTAGATGAAATTTCAAATGTCAGTTGAACGATATTATCCTTATTCATGTTCCAATTTTATTTCTTCCATTTGGTTTTTCCATTTGATGGGAAATATATTTGTTATAATTCTGGACCCTAGTACAAGCAACTTGTCTACCATAACACTAATACCAATATTACTTGTCATGATTTGGCCTTGCTTTCCTCCACCCGAAGTTACCAAACCTTCTATGCACTACAATATTCATATTATCTAAACCCTTATCGAACTCATGGATTCCATGCTGAAGAAAAGCAAAATCCTATGGCATATGTGCATTGTAACCTAAAGGTATAATCTAGTGGAGGAAACAAACACATTAATTTGAAAAAAAGAAGAAAATAAGCATGAAAGGGAGAGATACTGGCCTCTAAAGGTTGGGTTAAGCAAATATGGTGATGCGAAGCATTCGATTTTAAAATGAAACATGGGCCTACAATGTAGGGCCTCAGAATAAAACAGTCATGTCTAGTGATTCTCAACAACATAAGGCCCACCAGGCTTGTTGCTATGCTACCTCTTGATGACATTGATCCCACTCCAAAATTGTACACCCCTTGGATTTAAGCTCATTTGTGAAGAATTCCTAATGATGGTGCTAAATTATTTTTCCTCCTCATTTTCACTCCACACATACTTGGCTACCACCCTTGAATGTTGACCAAGTGCTCAATATTTAGCTCAAAAATATTTTTTCTCAGAATGACTCGAAACATAAACGAGCACGTGATTCTCGACAAAATTATCCCAACGCAACTCATTTCACTGAAATCCAAGTTCGTATGAGGAAGACATCATGTTGTGTCTGCTTTACGAAGCAGAATAAATTTAAAAGAAAATGCACAATCAGATGTTCGTACTACTAACATGGCACGTGAGTGCGCAAGGTCAACAGTGGTCAAAGGTCCAATTAGGCATTTACAAGCGTCATATTTTGGTTGGTTATCAAATGTGGTGACTTGGCATGATTTTTTTGGTTAATGGGGGACCAACAAGGAGGAGAAAAGTGGCAAGCTTGGAGGCCACCACATGTCCCTCCCCAAAGGTCGACTCAACATGCAGTGTAAAAATATTTTTTGGCAGAGTGGGGGGTTAAAACCAAGACTTGCACCAAACAAACATAACACATTTTCATTACACCACCGCATTACAACTTAACTATTATGTTTACCACACCTATTTAAAGTTTAATGTAATGTGATTTTAGGGTTTAGGTTTTAGGGTTTAGGGTTTAGGGTTTAGGGTTTATGATTTAGGGTTGAGGGTATAGGATTTGTAACACTTCAGTAAATGCTTTTAATAAAATCTTAAATAAAAGTTACAAAACACTTTTTAAGATGTCATAAAATTCCTAGGTTTTAGTGTTTAGGGTATATTTTTTGCAATTTAGGGTTTAAGATTTATAATGCTTTATCAAATGATTTTAATAAAATTTAAATAAAAGTTACAAAACAATTTTTAAAATGTTATAGAATGCTTTGGGTTTAAAGTTTACAGTTTAGGATGGAGGGTTTAGGATTTAGGGTTTGGCATTTAAAATATTATAAAATGATTAGGGTTTAGTGTTTGTAACACTTCAGTAATGCTTCTAATAAGCACTTAGAAAAAGATTACAAAATGCTTGTTAAATTGTTATAGAATTCTTAGGATTTAGTGCGTAGGGTTTAAAATGTTATAAAATGATTAGGGTTTAGGGTCTGTAGCAATTTAGTAAATTCTTTTAATAAAAACTTAAGTAAAAATTACAATACACTTTTCAAAATGTTATAAAATGCTTTAGTTTTAAGGTATACTATTTAGGTTAGGGCTTGTGGTTTATCGTTTATGGCTTAGGGTTTATAACACTTTATTAAATTATTTTAATCAACACTTAATTAAAAGTTACAAAAACACTTTTTAAAATGTTGTAAATTGCTTAGGGTTTAGGGTTTAGGAATTGGTGTTTAGGGTTTAGAGTTTATAACACTTCAGTAAATGGTTTTACTAAACACTTCAATAAAAGTTAAAAAATTCTTTTTAAAATGTTATAAAATTCTTATGTTTTAGGGTATAAGGTTTGGTGTTTAGGTTTTAGGGTTTAGGGTTTAGGATTTATTAAAATGTTAAGAAATTATTATTGTTTAGGATTGAGGGTTTGGGTTTAGAATTTAGGGTTCAGGGTCT
>APFE030097320.1:0-34686 GCA_000404065.3 Pinus taeda
TTTGCAGGGAGCTGTAAAGGAGCATGACAATTTTCCATACTTATAGGGATAAATGGGACAACAGGAAGAAATGGGACAGCTGGAACAGTAGGGACGATGGTAGATATATGTGTAATAGACGAAGAAGTGGGGAAGGGGCTTTGAGAGGTGGATGAAGAACTAGTAGAAGTGGAGGCAATATGAGGACGAACTGAAGCTTTAGCAGGGGTTGGGATATAGCTTTGCTGAAATGTTTCAGGACTTGAATCAGCAAAGTCTTCTTGTTGCTCTTGTTTCCTAAGGATCTTAGGAATTAAATTGGGATTTTCAAAAACAGCTGGAGGATCTGGGTCAGGGTTTGACCTTGTGTAACAAGTTTTCTTCTTTGGAGCCAGCTTCTAGATTTGTTTTTTGGTGTTTTTCTAGGAATGTTTTCAATCACAACTTTAGACAATACTTCACAGGAGATTCTTTTGAAAAATAGGAAGCTTCGTGTCTCCTATGACTATGTTAAAATAGGGAAACTGATTTATCCCTAGTGGAGTCACCAATGATGTTATCACATAGGTTGTTCCCTGCTTCCTATAGGGAATACGGCCGAGGTAACCACTAACCAATCTTTTAGCTATAGGTCTTAGCCTACCTGCAACCAGAGAGGGCTCTCTCTTTGAGATTTAGCTTTGTTTTGGAGTATTTTAGGCTAGTTATGATGAACAAAGTTCGGTTTTGAATTTGTTGGATGGTGAACTCAGACAGAGCTGGGGTGTAAGTATATAACTATTTTTTCCATTGGGCAATGGAGTCACTGAACATGTAATCGTTGAAAGAGTTTCTTGGTGAAAAGGTAGTGCTACAGAGCAGGATAGGCAAGCTAGAAACAATTTTCAAATCTGGAAATGATGGAATGAAGTTAGGGAATGAAAGGCAATCAAGAATCTATCATTATACTGGCAGAGGGAAAATGTATGAATATTATGCAGGAGCAGTTAAGGATTCCTAAATAGTATTCAAAATGAAAGAGTTAGTGCAAACATGAGCAATTAAGAATTCATATTCATGGCTAATCTTGAAGAAAACATATTTGACAACAGAGATTGAACATAGGGTGCATTCAGACAAATCCTATGCTATTCTTCTTCTCTATTATCAAGATCATGAAACATACATGGCATCTATGAATATAGATAACATAAAACACAGTTTAGTATAACCTATTGTCCCATAGCATGACACAGGAATTCTGTAGCAGGTCCCAAAACAGCCAATCCACCTTTACATGATCCAGACACAGTGAACTTCAACAACACTTTGTATTAATACAGTCTGATATTTTACAGCACAATTCAGAAAGAAAATCACCAACCCACAATACATCTCTTTGACAAGTATATATAGGAGTTTACAAAATATCCCATAGGGAAATATCTGGACATCAATGTATCCATCTACTCTGACATAATCAATAACTATTTGTGGAAAAATCGTGCAACAATAACTGAGGAATTAAAAGCTCTTTACTCGTTGTAGCAGGTGTCCTGTGTGCTGTTGACCCTTTGACTCTGGCAGTCGGTGGGTGACTGCTTCCTTGATATGTTGTCCTGTAGTGCTATCCTCTAGTGTTGTCCTGTGCCACCTAGTCTGCGCTTTTGAATATTAGCGCAAATTTCACCCACTGTTTATTTGATTTTTCTGGTAGCCGAGACACATAATGCAACTTGCTTATGCAGACAATAAATGAGAAGAGAATCAAAACTACTTTAGAATCTGAAGCAGACTTTACCACCAACCCTAGTTGGCAATTGATGTTTTCTTAATTTGTATAATGTTTCCTCAGCTTCAGTGTAGGTGTAATAATTCGGCCAAACTAGAAAAAGGTGTGCTATCGCATGTTCTATGTAAAATAAATCCTCCAGTTTATCATATAAACTCTGCCCAGTGGGAGGGACTACTTCTTCTGTACTGCTTGATGATGTTGTGATTTGATTTTGTATAAAGATACTCAGCCTGTTTGCATACTATTCCTGTTTTAGTAGCCTTCCAGTGCTAGTAACTAAGCTGGGTAAACCTTTGGTTTGTAAATTTGAAAGCCTCTGTCTAAAGGCATTTACCTCTATCTGCATCTCTTGGCACTTTATTTCTATGGTTTGGACAAAATTCCTCATGGTCAACACCTTCTTGACTCTTACAATAGTCTCTGTCTTGTTTTGAATGTTCAGTGCTGCCAGCTGGTCACCAGTACTAGTATTCAAAAAGTGAATCAATCGATTGAATTTCTCAGGCTTATCTGCTAATAATGTTCTGGCTTTATGAGTTTCATGCTGAGCTACAACTATCAATTCTATTTGGTCAAAAATGGTTTGTATTGCTGTCCATTGATCAACAAGAGATTGGCCAATTTTATTCCACAAAATTGTCTTTATTTCAGCCAGGGTCCTATGGAGAGTGAGGTTTTTCTCCAAGGCCTTTATCTTATTTTCTAGGGCCTTTACTTCCCTGGTTTTCTCAGCAACTGTCATCTTTGACTTATCATAACTAGCCTCAATCTTGGCTAGATTTTCTTTGGTTTCCTTCATCTCTGCCATTTGTAATTCTAGAGCCTTAATCTCCTTCATCATGGCCTCCATGCTCAAGCTGGCCTCTTGCACTGCTGCTGCTATTGGATCTACTGAAGTTGATGCACCTGCTGCTGAAGTTGAACCTGGGGGAGGTTCTGCTGTAGTAACTGTTTTTGGAGGAGATGTAATTATTGGAGTTGTTACTATTGGAGCTATTTGGGATGGTTGAGGGGCTAACTCTGGCTGTTTCCCTCGTTGAGCTTCCTGCAATGCTTTCTCTGTTTCTAATATCCTTTGATTCATCGTCATAAGTAGACTCACCACATCCTCTACTTCCTGTTGTTGTGCTACTTCTGCAGTTTGAGGATGTATGGTGACTGGTAGCTTCATTTGTTTTCTCAATGCTGCTATGTCTTCCTCCTTTTTTCTAATCAAGGCCTGCGTGCCTTTGGGATCTTTGGGATCATGTCCCAACTCTATGATGATTTCTTCCAAGGATTTTATCCTATTATCCTTGGCCAAGGATGAGGCTTTTTCCAACTCTAACTGGGTAGAAGTATTGTATAAGGAGTTCTGCAATCTGTGGGCCAGTAGAGCCTTGTCTGCCAATGTAGAATAAACCATTTCTCCCGTCTGCTTATGTAACTCAATCTGGTCTATTGGATGTATATCTTTTGCCAGGACCTCCAGATTGGTTATGATGTAGTCTGCAGCTGACTATGGCTGCTGTGTAGTAGGTCTGAAGTGATTGAGAGTCATCTTCCCTGCTTCCATATCATAGGCTGCCATTAGCCTTTGTTGATTTTTTGGAGCCATTCTCATTAACTGGTTGTAAAGCTGAAACCTTATTGGCTCGTTTGTAGCTTTAATCTCTGTGAATTCCCTTTTGATATCTGAGCCCTTTCAGGTCTATTGTTCGGAGGATGAAACCTCCCCACCTAGTTGTTTCTCTTGCTCCTGCTGAAAGGAGCTGGCCGATGTTTCCAAAATAGGAGGGATTTTCTGCTCAGAAGTCCCCTCACCCCTGATGTTTCCTATGGTCTCTTCTGTGATTTCCTCCTCGGCATAAGGGTTTAGCCTCTATCTTTTTTCTCCTTGCTGGTCTGTGGATGTCCCTGTGGGTGTACCCTCTATTCTGTCCCTCTTTTTACCTCTTTCCTCATTATGAGGAGTTTGCAGCACAGGGATTTCGGGTGCCTTTGTCTATGTTGAAGGGCTTTGTTCTTGACCCTTTTCTGGATTTGAGGATGGCTACTCCTCCATTGTGCTTTTCTATTTAGAATGCTCTATTTCTTTGCCCTTTCCTGCTGATGATATGGCCTCCTTAGCTGGCTTCCGTGAAGATGTAGCTGTTGATGTGCTTGCTCCCACTGGTTAAGGCTGTGTGAAGGTGACCTGTGCAACATAATCCAGGTCAATTATTTTCTCAATTTATTTCATCTCTCTCTCTAATTTTTCTTCTTCAGTGAGCTCTTCATCATCTAATTTTCCCTGTACCCATTCTTGTTGATTGGCATGTTGTTCAATGTAGGGGATTGGCTGGTGCACATATCTTGAAAGCCTGTGTTTGATTCTTCTAAGGCTTATAAAGTGTTCAGGGTCATATGGTGCCCAGTAGAAGCTCTGTTTCAACATGAGTTCTTGTCCTAGCATGTTGTCTGCATCCTTCCATGCTTCTTCCCTTTTGTTGAAAACAAAGGGACCCAACTGGTGTTTGATTTTAAGTTGTGCCTTCTTGTTTTTCCCATGGAAATGAGTCAAGTCTGCATTACTGAATTGCCTGAAATATTTCAAGGCAAAAAGTCTCATGGGGACATATCTTGGCAGCTTATAGGGAGACAACTCACAACCATAAATTCTGATCACTCTGTGGTTTTGGTAGAAGTACCAATCACCAATGTTGTAGCCCTTAGAAAGATGCAAGATTCTTTGCATTTCAGCAGTAAGTCTAGTGGGAGTAGTCACCATTAATAGGCAAGTAGCTGGGTAAATGAATAGGTCAATAAACTCACAATATGTGTATGGAGAATAGTGGAATTCATGGAAAATTGAGGTCCAATAAATAACAGATCTCCTCTCTCCTTTTGGGTCTAAACTCTTGAGAGGAACCTTGAAACTATCTGGGTGATAGTACAGCAACAGGTGGTATATATAAGAGGTGTATTTAAACACTCTTTCTCTCTCCATCATCATGAACTGTTCATGTATCTTGTTTGCTATGAAGGTGGCATAGTCATACATGACAGCAGGGGGCTGCCCTGGAGTGAATATGGTTAAGAGAAAAAATACAGTTTCATCCACAAATTCTTCTGTTTTGCATCCTAGAATGTATGAAATCATGTCCACCATGAGCTTTCCTATTTCATTAAACGAGGCCTAATGATAGGGAGGAGGATGATCATATTGGCATTGTGGATCCATAAACAACTGACTAACTCTTGATATTTCTGCCTTAGAGAGCCTTGAACCCTGATCCAACAAGAGTTTCATTGTGAGGGGAACCAGAGGCTGAGGAGGCTCAAAGTTCAACATTTCATTTATGGATTGAGGAGTGATATAGAAGAGCATAGACCCATCTGGATTGAGAATTTCTCTCAGAGTGGGTTCATAGTGTGCATGGCATATATGGATGAGATCAAGCAGCACATTGATTGATGGGAGGTGATAGATGGGCATACTGGATTGCCAAATTCCTAGAATATCAGTGTTATTTCTGTGATTGTGTTTGAATTGGCACACAACTTTGAGGTGAGAAGTAAGGCCCATCATATCCTTGATATGAAAGTCTCTATCTGCTAATGGTAGCCACTCTAAGTCCATGTGTGGAGCATTTAAAGGGGCAATGTTCAAGGCTACTGGAGTCTCCATATCTTATATTGCTGGTATTGATTGCAATGTAGGTGTAAAACAGCAATAGGAAGTAGAGTTCAGGCTCTGAGGATATTGTGAAAGGTATAAAAACTGATTTTCTATTTCAAATGGACCTCACTGTATAGAGTTTATGATAAACAACAAACTTGCATAACTTTGACTGGGTTTTTTGCATAAATTTGGCAAATTGCAGGCTCTGTGGGTAGGATGCCGAGAGAATTTGTATTGAATTTTTCCCAAAGGGGCACAAGTTTGCAGAGGAAAAGGGAAAATGGGGATTCCCTTTTAGGAAAATAGGTTACAACCAATCGGAAACAGGGCGCTAGAGTATTTTAACTCAATAATCGGGCAATTTTTGGAGTTTGTGGGCGAATATGGATGCAGAATATGTGTTGGAGTGGCTCTTTTGCAGAGGGAATGTGCGCAAATTTGCAGGTTTATTGTGAATTACTAGCTCAAATGGTAAATGTAGGACAATGAGTGATTGGTAGGAGAGCTTATGGAAGTAAAATACAGGCACTTTTGGCAATTTCAATAGAGACGTATGAAAAACAGGGCTTTCGGGCGAAAATATGGATAAATACCTGTTTACAGGGCGCTGAAGACAGTTAGCAGGTGGAGCTTCACGCTATGGAGTCGGGTTATGCAGTCGAGTTGGTGGGTTGATGGACAGTACTAGCTCCAGAAGTGAAATAGTGAAAATACATGCACGTTCTTTGCAAATGAAATAAAATAGAAATGGGCGTAAAACAGTCATTTTCCTGACTTTTTAACCAAATTTGGACCTCTTGGCGCTTTTTGTGTTTTTCCAGGATGACGTCATCATGATGTATTTTTTGTCGTGTAGTGGTTACGGAAGATGATTTGGCAACTGACGTAAGTGCTGACGTGGCACATGACACGGTGGCAGGGTGATGACGTCAGTGGGTGACATGGAGCAGGTACAGTGTAGTGGCAGGCGATGTGGCGGCAATGTCATGTGGTGACGTAGGCAAGCGGGGAGGGCGGTAAGAGGTTTGTGTCGGACCACTTTTGGTACAGGAGTGGTATGTGTTAGGGGCGGTCTGATGCAATAGGAGGCTGACAGCTATCCCGCTGTACCACGGTAAACCGTCGACCATCGAGTACTATCGTACCGCTACAGAGGGGTGCCCGATATGCATGAGGACCATCGGATCTGGGAGAGCTGATCCTACGGTGGATGGGAGGGCAAGACGATCGGAGTTTAGTAGACGAGTGCGCCCGATAAACATTGATTATTACATAGTTTCGGCGGGTTAAAACCTTAGGTTAAAGGCTTAATATGTGCTCGGGGCCGTGGTTATTTATTAATAAGATATTAATAAAATCCTAATGAAATGTAAAGGTCGTGGGGTAATGGTATGGTTTATGTGCGGGGGGGGGGGGGTGGGGTTTAATATGGTTATTTATTTAACCAGGAGTTAAATAAATCCCAAGGGTAATGAACGCGGAAGGGCTAATAGGCTAATACTAAGGCCCCAAATAGACCTAGTATTTCCTGGAATTTATATTTATATAGCTATATTGCTATGGGGTGGGATATTTAATATTTTTTTGGGTTTTTATATAGTTTCTTGTAGAATAGGGGTGGGAAAATGATTTAGGGAGCTATACAATAGGGTTAGATGTTAATATGAGTTTTATGGAATGAAAAGGAATAGATGCATGCTAAGTTTAATATGGTTATTTAATATGGTTATTTATTTAACCAGGAGTTAAATAAATCCCAAGGGTAATGAACGCAGAAGGGCTAATACTAAGGCCCCAAATAGACCTAGTATTTCCTGGAATTTATATTTATATAGCTATATTGCTATGGGGTGGGATATTTAATATTTTTTGGGTTTTTATATAGTTTCTTGTAGAATAGGGGTGGGAAAATGATTTAGGGAGCTATACAATAGGGTTAGATGTTAATATGAGTTTTATGGAATGAAAAGGAATAGATGCATGCTAAGTTTATAGAACAGAAACTTGAGCATAGGGAAATGAATGGATTGTGGAAAGATCAACTTTACACAAGAAATGTGGCTTCTTTTCACTAAGTCAACTCAGATGTCAACTTGGTTTTTAATAAGAATAGAGTGAAACTGGACTATTTGGGCAAATCCCAAGGTCCTTGAGGGAATGTTAGTGAATGATTTCTGGGGGAATGAAGGGGAAGTTAGTCATGCTTCCCTGTTGTACCACCAAACAACTACCATGGTGTCAATTCATAAATGAGATGAGTCCTTCTTGACAAGACCACAAGTGATTACCAACTTGTTTCTGCAACCTCAAACAACCTACCCAGCCTAATACACCTAACGTTTTTTCTTCTTTCCATTGGGTGCATTTGAACTGGCAAACCCTGATTGTTTTCTTTTTCTTTTGACTGTCCTCTTATCTAAATGTACCCTTATCTCTTCCAATGGCCCAGATTAAGCAGTTGGGCTCCTTAAATTCTCTACCTAGCTACTCATCTGCCAAGGTTGAACTATTTGGACATATATTCTTTCTCTATTCTACAACAACAATTCAAACATGGCATGGTCCAGATTGAACTATTGGGCCATCCATCAAATGTAATAAGCAACAGTACCTCCACATGTAATCTTGCAAAATAAGATAGCAGTGGCATTTTGACTAGCCACTTTCTTGGTCTTTGGTTTGGGGTTCATTTTCATTATTTTTTTTGACCACTTGATTTTCTTGCCTTTTGATTATTCTTTTAAGGCATACCCTCTTTTCATTTCTTATTTTATTTGTTTATATACAAAATATGGAACCTCTACAGCATGCAGGGATGAACGTATTTAGCACTTCCACTGTAAATCATGAAAAATGAAACCTATTGGTATAGGAATCTAACATATTGGCCATAGCATTTTTTCAAAAGTTATTTTAACATAAACAAATCTAGGGACTAAAAAAAATGATTTGGTAAGTTCTAACCATGGGCGTTTTTTATAAAGTTATTTTAACATAATCATATTTAACAACTAAAAACGAATGGTTTGGTATGTTATAACCACAAGTGATATTTATATATAATATTTAACTAAGTAGAAATTTAAAAAAATCACAATTTAATAATTTATTTCACTTACTTATATTGATCAACCACACTTGTTAATTGGAAACATTGACTCAGATAACAAATTTTAGTGGATCCAACAGAATAAAATGAAAATTAATAAAAAATAACTAATATCAAGAAAGAATATCTAAATTTAACATTAAAATAAATTTACTATACAAAACCATATATATGATGAATTAAAATAATTAATATAAAACATGACTACATATAATAATCATTTAATCAATGCAAATACAAATATGAGATAGCCATTATACACTTTAACAATAATTATGGTAAATAATATATACTAGCCTAGATCCATCTTAATTTCGGATATACCAACACCCTAAAGGGATCAAATCTCTTTTATAAATTAGTAGTTAAGTAATTTAGTTAATTTTTTCTCTCACAAACTAGCAATTTAATATCTAGTTCAACTATACTTTTAAAATATATTATTTTTATTATTATAAAGATTAGTTTTCTATTATAATGGATTAAAGATAAATTTTTGAAATTTTTCTCTTTAGATTTTGTCTTCAAACACATGTTGTATTATTTATGGTTCTGCAAGTGGCAATAGTTCGAGACAACCCTCAAACAACCCTCTATTTTTGGCTCTATATCCAATGGAGATCAACTCAACCTCCACCATCTTGTTACACAACCATGAAAAAAACAACCCAATAACTCTGTGGAAAATGATACAATAGATCCCAAATTTGAGGTCCACTCATGTCACATCCAAGAATATATACAATGTATGTGGGATCATGTACTCATCCGAAAAATGCAAACGCTAAATCAAACTTGAATTCAGTGCCAAGTGTTTCTTCACTATTGTATTTTCCAGCCTAGAGGATCAAACATGGGTATTCAAGAATGGCTTCTGTGAGAAATGGAAGCTTTGTTGATCATTGTAAGTATTAAGGAATGGCCAATGTGAGTAGCTAAAGCCTATGAGCAACTACCTATGAACCATAGTATTTGAGAATGTTAATGACGAATGCATGGTTTTATGTTTCATATTTTTCTTGTTTTTTCTCTCTCCTCATTTCTTAAATGTGAAACAAATGCTTGGTTGTATGTTTCATATTTTTCTTGTTTTTATCTCTCCTTGTTTCTTGAATGTGAAATCTCCAAACTTCATTTCTCGTCTCGTTGTCGTTTCTCGTTTCGTTTCCCCTTTCTGGTTTCTAGTAATATAGATTTCAAGCCCTTCCTTCTAGCTTTGGTTGAATTTCTGCATTGCTCTCAACTCCAAAAGTAGGTGATAGAAGGGATGGGTAGAAAGCTTGGTACTCGAGATAGAGTTAAATAGGAAGAAACATTGAGTCAGACATTGCAAGATTCCTCTCATGGGGTAAAAGGATCACAACAAGGCCACAGTAAGCCCCCAAGAGAGAACGAAATTGCTATCGCATGTAGTGGTAACAATCAGAGTATGATGTAGCGCCGTATATTAAGGTCCACCAATGACATCATATTAGCAAAAATATAAGCATGAAAATAGATTGAAACGAAAACAAAATGGAAACCCTCACTAACTCGTCAGGCCCTTGCTCAATAATCAGGCAACATTTGGGTATGAAAAATCAAGGTTCCCTTCTTCAAAATCCCTGTTTGCTTTTATAAATCTCTTCATATTGATGGATGGATTTGACCCTCCTCGAATGGTCATTGGATGAGTGATGGGCAGTTGCATTCATTAAACTTCCTAGCAACTGTTTGAAATTTTTTTAATTTAAAACTTTTATATAGAACTTTGACTTTCGCATTTTGTAGTTTGGTGCATATGTTTTCCGCTCATGCCACATTTGTTTAAATAAAATACATATTTATTTTCTTTTGATTACGTTTCTCAACTATGGTCGTGGATTTATCTTGGGAAAGTAATGAAAATAAGATATGTTCAAGGGAATTGAACATATGTGTTTTCATCACTTGTATCAATATACTTTGATAGCATGGGCACGGAAACCTGAACCCATCGCTTCGTTGCACTATGACCAATAGAGACTTTCCTAGCTATTGATCACAACACATAGCCCATATCATTTGAAGATATACTGGTGGTATTCTTTCACCTTGAGATGGATATATATTTGTTTTATTGCAACAGGGAAACAACCGCTACATTAGGATACATCAACTATACTCAAAGGCAAAAACTATTTTTCTTGTACAACCATGTTGAGAGTAATAAGTATCTTCCCATGTGTCATCATAGAAATAAATTCCATTTTGCTAATTCATTGTGCTTCTCATTCTAGTGGCTGCCATTATTGTGCAAGTTTCTCCTGTCACTTTTTGCCTCCATGAAAGTTGATAAGAAAATGCTAAGACAATGCTAAAATGCCAAATTTTAGCAGACATTCTTAAAACCGTTTTTATCCATTTTCTAACATTGTCCACAATCTGCTTTGATAGTACTACGATGTATCTCTTCCAAAACTCAATTGTCTTTCATAGCTGGACAACTAATTTGATAAATGATCTCTTTAAATCTGTCTTGGACTTGAACATTATTGGATGTTCTTGAAGATGGGCCAAGTCTTCACCCAAAACGTCCAAACATATCAATAACAACACATAGTGTAACAGAAATATTCATCCTCATCCAATTATTAAATGTGAAAATATTCCTCTAAAAGCCTGGATTTCCCATACACTGGGGCTATTACTTATATAACCCCTAGTTTTAGTTTCCCTTGCATGTTTGGTGATTCAACTAGAATATGTCAAAATATAGAGTTCCGTAATGTCTTCACTCAAACTTCTTGGATGCCATCTCAATGAAAGGCTCAAAGGATATTCCAAATATTATCTTTAGAGGTGACCATTTTGACCTAAAAGGCTGAGTATCCATGCCAACAGTTATACTCTTCTATGCATGTGTACATTACCAAGAAATTTATCATCAATAAACATTGTTCAAGACAATAATTGTTCAAATAAATTTCTGAGACATTCTAGATATCTAAAGAGATTTCCTTATAAAGCTCAAGTTCAGCAAAGCATCCAACATATGGATCATGAAACAGTGGATCCTCACACTAATATATTCACCATGGGACTGAGACAAAGATATACAAATTGTAAACTCTCTCATGTATATGAGAAAGTGGTGTTGGAAACTCTCCATGTTAGAATTGACATTCTTACCATATTCAACTGTTGTCCTTCCTCAATGTAAACAATTCTTCAATAATATGGCCACTCTCCCACATGTGTCACTTCTCCCAAGCCTCACGCTTAATTAGCACACTGCACCTACGCATTTCATTTGACAATGCGTATGTCTTGGGACTTTATATCCATTGTTGTGGGCCTTCATCCCTCTTCTATTACAAAGCAAACTTCTTAGGGTAGGGGTAAATCACAACTCCCTGCCCTCCCTCATTTCATTACAACACGAAAATATTTTCTTTCTCTCTTTCCATTTCACCGCAGTTGTTCAATCAGAAATCTCAATTTCAAGCCCTTCCTTCCAGCTTTGGTTGAATATTTTCATTTCTATCAACTACAAAAGCAAGTGATAGAAAGGATGGGCTTGGTACCCAAGCTAGAGTTAAAGAGGAAGAAACATTGAGTCAGACATTGGAAGATTCCTCTCGTGGGGTAAAAGGATCACAACAAGGCCACAATAAGCCCCCGGGAGAGAAAGAAGATGCTACTGCATGCAGTGGTAACAATTAGGGTATGGTGCAACATTGTATATTAAGGTACCATTATCATCCCCTCAAGACTTCGATTGCTGAGGAGAGAGAAAATATTTTAAAAGTAGAATCTGGAAAATTTGAGGCTATAATTAGCAAAGTGGAAATCTTGCACAATTTTGTTTAGAGACCTCGTGAGCAAGTTACAGATACTAATACACTCTTTGATCTCACATCCACACTCCTCACTACTCTTAACAGATCACAAAAAAATGATGGTTATACTCCAGTTGATTTTATTAGTAGTGATATTCTAAGAAAATATAGTGACCAGGCATATGGAAGCAGGTCTTTGGAGGGAAATGACGATCAAACCCAAATATCATGGAGAAAAATTGGGCTTTTAGCTGCTTCTGTTTTCCAGCATGTGGCAGGAATTTGCATTATGCTTGGACCAATGGATAATGAACCCAAGCAAAGGAAAGCTATAGTACAAAGAAAATAGACTAAGCCGATAGAAGGCACTCGACTTGAAGTAGTGAAAGAGTCCTTAGAAGATGAAAAATTAGAAACATACAAGAATATGGAAAACATATTTAACATTTTGTGAAAACAGAAGCAAGCCAGATTAGAGAATTTGGTTCTAAATAGAATATCATTTTCCTAGACAGTAGAAAACATCTTTGCGTTATCATTTCTAGTAAAGGATGGTAGAGTTGAAATAAATGTCGATGAAAACGGAAAACATTTTGTTGTCCCCAAAAATGCTCCCACAGCTACAGAAATGGCATTTGGAGAAGCTTCTTACAGCCAATTTGTTTTTCAGTTTGATTTTAAAGACTGGAAGTTGATGATGGAAGCTTTGAAAGTAGTGAGGAGTTGATGCCTCACAGAACCAATCCACTTATGATTCCTTGTTCTGAGAAGGCTTTAGAGACTCCTATCAGAGAGATTTCAAGAAATAGGGGCAGAATGGTACCTGCAACTCTTGAGGTGCAGGAGGATGAATGTGGAAGTGATGATGGTGGTGGAGGTCTTCAAAGACCAGCATCGAAGAAGCGAAATAAGTGTCTCCTATGACTTTTACTGCTTTTTTGGTGCTTTTTGTTGGAAACTATCTCTATTTCTATCAATACATTGTAATTCATATAGGAAGCTAATATTTAATTTAAGCAATTTGATATATAAATCATGCAATCTTGTTCTCATAATTAGTTATAATTAAGTTTACTGGCAGTGCAAACCCCTGGTCATGTAGTACACCCCTTTAGGCATGGTTCCAAGGCCTGGGCAGAAGACTGGCATCACGTAAAAGGAAATTGTTAATGTAATATGTCAAGTTTGATCTGTTAAACCATGATTAGTCTCCTTGTGACAGTATGTTGTAATTTTGTAGAATTTTTCTACAAATTAGTCAGCTCTGATACCATGTAGAAACTTTGAATAATATGACACTTATTCACAGAGATTATCTTGATTATACACTATTTGTGGAATGCATGCATAATACATAACCTCCTCTATGTTGATCATCAATTTGCAGAATTAAAAATGATCGCATGCGCACATTGAAACATCAATCACACATATCAACACGGTAAGTAATGGGGAAAGCATACAACTAAAAACCCCCAACTATCTGTATATTATGATGATAGAGAACATGTAACAATACATGGTACAATACTCCTCGCAAGTACAAAGTACTATCTCCACCTACTACACACAAACTAGCTCAGATCTGAACAAGTCATGGGTTCAAATCTCCTCCACTGTTTGTCTGCCTCTACTGCGCAATCTAAGTTGAGAATTAGATCTAATCCAAGTTTGAATTCCCTTGGCTTGTACTACGCAATCCTCATTGGCAATCTCAATCCATGATTGTGCAAATCTCATGCACAGCTATAGTCACAATTGATAGTAGTCTCACCCTTTCACCCACCTTTAACACTTGTCTCCATTGAACTGTCCATGCACTGAGTTAACTGATGTATTCTTTAGTTGATTTATGAGTTAATAATTAGTGAATTAATTAATAATTAATTCACACCACTCATCACTAGTGTATTTGTCAGTTAGACTAAATACAACTAGTTCAACTAAGTCAAACTGAACACAACTCCATCAACTCCTCAATCAACTCCACCAAAACTCAATCACTTGAGATCTAACTGAAGTCTATCATGCAATAGGTCAACTAACCCATAGGAAAAGCGTATTTCCTTCTGGCAGTTGCATGTGCCACATCCGTAGCTCGAACTAAAGTGTTGCAAGAGGGTAAGATAATGTTTATAGTCCAAATATTATTAAGAGCTAATAATATTCGACTGTTCTATTTTTAGACTAGCAGTCTAAAAATAGACTCCGCCCATATGTCTAAAAATAGAGGTCCATTTATTTTTACCAACATGACCAATCATCCATAAATAGCATCTTGCAACTCATAGACCATGATCCATATGTCTAAAAATAGACATAGACTAAAAATAGACTTTGCGACAAAAATAGCCTACGAGCCCACTTAGTGAAGGCGAATTCTTTTCACTAAGCTCCATCATCTTGTTGCATTTTCAACACTCCCTCTCAAGAAGATATGTATTATCTGCAACCCCTATCCTGCCTCTGTGGTATTCAAATTTTCTCCTGGTGAGCACCTTCGTCAAGATATCAACATCCTGATCCTCCGTGGGAATGTATGAAAGTAACATGATTCTCCACTGCACACAATCTTGATATGATGGTACTTGATGTCGATGTGCTTGGATCTATCATGAAATACTGGATTAGCCGAGATTTTAATGCAACTCTGGTTATCACAATAAATCACAGTAGGCTCCAAGTGTGACCTGAACAACCCGACCAGGATCTTGCTCATCCATATAGCCTCGCATGCAGCCAAACTTGCTGCCATATACTCGGCCTCTGCTGAAATGAGTGCCATGGATCTCTGCTTCCTATTGTACCAAGAAACTGTTGTCAACCTGATACTGAAGATCCCTCCAGATGTGCTCTTTCTGTCTGTTGGGCTCCCTGCCGAATCTACATCCGTGAAGACACATAGCTTCACCTCATCCTCCTGTCTGTACCAAAATCCATATCCCGATGTGCCTCTGAGATAAGGCAATACATGCTTTCCTACCTTCCAGAAGATCTTGGTTGGCTTAACCATAGCTTGTGAAAGTCGGTTAACAGCATAGAATATATCGGGTCATGTATTGACCAGATACATAAGCGACCCCACCAACTGTCGATAAACAGTGGCATCCACTACCTCCGCTGAAGTAGCATCCTCCTTCCTCCAACCTCCAGGAAGAGGAGTATCAACAGGCTTGCAGCCATGCATGTTGAACTTCTCCACTATCTCCCGGGCATACTACCCCTGAGAAACAAATAGTCCATCACTGCGCTGCCAAATTTTGTAGATCCATCTCGAACCCACCACTGATTTCCCCTTCGGTCTTGGGACAATCTCCCATGCACTGTTTCTGACAATCGAATCATACTCTTCAACCATGGCATCTACCCATGCAGGATCCTCCACAGCTTCCTCGAAAGAGGATGGCTCAGTCACGACACATTTGCTCACAAGAGCCATGTATCCAGTGTACCGATTAGGTGACTGTCTCTGTCTCCACTATGTTGTAGGTGGTCCTACAACCTTCTCTGCATCTTGAGCCAGCGGCTCAGCTTCTGTAGTGCGCTTTCGCCCTCTGATGGTTGGCGCTACATGAGTGGTCTCTTCCACTCCATGAACTTCATCTTGTGGATGATCCACATCCTGAAGCTCATCCTTAGGAACTAATAGCTTGTCATCTGCATGAAAGAGTGGCTCCCTCTCAAGCGAACACTTCATGGCTTTCTCCTCCTGAAATTTGATATCCCATCATACAACAGTCTTGCGACTATCTGGAAAATACACACGATAGTTGTGGGGCGTATCAGTGTACCCCACAAATATCCCAATCTCTGCGGTCGGCTCCAGCTTCTTCCTAGCATCCTTCGTCACATGCATGTAAACAAGAGAACCAAAAATCCTCAAATGGGAAATATCAGGCCTCTTACCAGAATAAGCCTCCTCAGGTTACTCAATGCCAAGTATATTGTGAGGACACGATGCTAACATATACTGCAGTATTGCATGCCTCCGCCCAAAACGTGAAGGGTAGGCCCTGATCATCAACATTCGCCCGTGCAACACCCACAATCGTTTGTTTCTGCTCAGCAACCCCGTCTGTTGTGCGTTATGGGGAGCTAGGAGCTCTCTTTAATACTTCTGCGCTGCAGAAGTCCTTGAACTCGCCAAAGATGAATTCACCACCATTGTCACTCCTAAGAGCCTTCACCTTCTTCCCTGATTCCTTCTCGACCAGTGCTTTGAACTCACAGAACTTTGAGTATGTCTCGCTCCTCTTCTGCATGAAGAAGATCCAGCACTTCTGAGAGAAATCATCAACAAATATCACATAGTACTTGTGCTTTGCCGTCAAAGCTACTGAGAAAGGTCCACACACGTTTGTGTAAAGTCTCTCAAGGATCGTCGTGGCGTGACTATCGTTCTCGTGAAAGGTGGCTTTCACAAATTTTCCCAAAGTACACCCCTTGCACTGATCTGACTGCACAAGAGTGCCTTCAGGAAGCCCAGTAGAAATCTGTTGCAGTATCTTCAATGCTCCATGGTGAAGGTGGCCCAATCTCCGGTGCCACAGCTCGCCATCATCCCGGCTCACCACTCCTTCTACTTTGCATGCCATTATTGCTCAGCCATCTACATGCAATTGATAAAGGTTCTTGACTCAAACCCCTATCTTCCGGGTTTCTCCAGTTGTCTTACTGTGCAGGAAAGCCTTTCCCTCACTGAAGACAACATCATATCCCTTGTCTTCTAACATCGCCACAGAGATAAGATTCTTCTTCAATCCTGGAACATGCATCACTTCCTTCAATATGAAGGGTTTACCAGACTCCCTCTCAAAGGAAATGGTACTGATACCAGTCGCATTGTGTCTACCATCATCGCCCATCTCGATGTGCACTCCAAGATCTTTCTCATCCAGATTAGAAAACAAATCTCGATTTCCTGTCATGTGAAAAGATGCACCACTGTCCAAGAACCATACCGATCCCATCACACTTGATACCAAGCATGTGATCAACAAAAAATCCATCTCAAACTGTGAGGCTAAGGCCTCTCCCGCTGTAGATCTAGCAGCTTGCTTATTTTTCTTCTTCTGTGGACAATTTGTGGCATAATGTCCATGATAGTGACAGTGAAAGCACTTCGCCTTGGACATGTCCTGCTTCTTTCCTTTCGCACTGGAATCAGAAGCTTTCTTGTTCTTCCCCTTCTTTTCTTTAGTAGCCAAAGCACAATTTTCTTCATCAAATGCCTTTGATGAAGATCTGTCCCTGGTATTCCGCCTGATCTCGTCTTGCACAAGATCCGACCAAAGTTTATCCCATCCTAGAAATTTCTCCCGACCATTGACAGAGTCATGATAGGAATGCTAACTCTTCGGAAGACCAAGGAGAGCCAAGCTCACCAAGTCCTCATCATCGACAGTCACCCCCACACTTCCCAGCTCATCCCGGCATTGGGTGAACTTTGTGAGATACTTGGCATACTGTCCTCCATTCTCACACTAATGTTTCTGATGTATCCTGAGCGCAACTCCTTTGTGCTCTTGCTTTGAATAAATCTATCACACTTCCACATCAAGTATGGAGAAGCCTTCCATGCAGCTGGATACAATGTAATCCTTCACGCCCTCAAAAAATCCTTCCAACTTTCTGTCTTCTTTTGCCAAGCCTCAAACTGAGCAGCATCAGTAGGCTTTGGGACTTCAGCATCTATGAAATCCTTCAACCCATTGTCATCTAACACTGCCTCCATCCTGTCTTTCCATGCAATATAATTCGAGCTCCTTCAAGGGCATACTCCAATCGCAATTCGTTGAAAGACATTTCAACTTCGACACCAAGAAAACACTGTTGCAAATTTGAATTCCACCAGCTCAAAACTCAACCGCTTCTGATCTAAAATTCGTGAGAACAAATTATTTCTCATACAGAGATTGACTGTATGGGCATTCACCAAATATCTCACCTTCCAAAAGAAGGATGAATCCAGAAGCTTCCTAGCCCGATTACAGACTCTGCCTGAAGAAATAAAATGTAATCACTTTCTGAATAATAGATCTGATGATCAACCTCGCTCTGATACCATGTAGAATTTTTATACAAATCAGTCAGCTCTGATACCATGTAGAAATTTTGAATAATATGACACTTATTCACAGAGATTATCCTGATTATACACTATTTGCGGAATGCATGCAGAATACATAATCTCCTCTACGTTGATCATCAATTTGCAGAATTAGAAACAATCGCATGCGCACATTGAAAAATCAATCACACATATCAACATCGTATGTAATGGGGAAAGCATACAACTAAAAACCCTCGACTATCTGTATATTATGATGATAGAGAACATGTAACAATACATAGTACAATACTCCTCGCAAGTACTCAGTACTATCTCCACCTACTACACACAAACTAGCTCAGATCTGAACAAGTCACGGGTTCAAATCTCCTTCGTTGTTTGCTTGCCTCTACTGCGTAATCCAAGTTGAGAATTAGATCTAATCCAAGTTTGAATTCCCTTGGCTTGTACTGCGCAATCCTCATTGGCAATCTCAATCCATGATTGTGCAAATCTCATACATAGTTATAGTCACAACTGATAGTAGTCTCACCCTTTCACCCACCTCTAACACTTGTCCCCACTGAACTGTCCATGCACTGAGTTAACTGATGTATTCTTTAGTTGATTTATGAGTTAATAATTAGTGAATTAATTAATAATTAATTCACACCACTCATCACTAGTGTATTTGGCAGTTAGACTAAATACAACTAGTTCAACTAAGTCAAACTGAACACAACTCCATCAACTCCTCAATCAACTCCACCAAAACTCAATCACTTGAGTTCTAACTAAACTCTATCATGCAATAGCTCAACTAACCCATAGGAAAAGCGTATTTCCTTCTGTCAGTTGCATGTGCCACATTCGTAGCTCGAATTGAAGTGTTGCGAGAGGATAAGATAATGTTTATAGTCCAAATATTATTAAGAGCTAATAATATTCGACTGTTCTATTTTTAGACTGGTAGTCTAACAATAGACTTCGCCCATATGTCTAAAAATAGAGGTCCATCTATTTTTACCAACATGACCAATCATCCATAGATAACATCCTGCAACTCATAAACCATGATCCATATGTCTAAAAATAGACTTTGCGCCAAAAATAGCCTGCGGGCCCACTTAGTGAAGGCGACTTCTTTTCACTAAGCTCCATCACCTTGTTGCATTTTCAACAAATGTTATGTTTGAAAATAATTTTGAGATACCACACAAGAACAAAGTTTCCAATTGTGTAGTTGGTTTAATTTGAGAATACATAGAGATGAGAGTAGGGTAAGGCCAGGCAAAAATAGATGTAAATACGAAGGTTCAAAAAACTAGCTAGCAACCCTTACCATGCCCAAACCATTTTATTTGCACTACAGGGATAGAGAGATCCACCCAGAGGCATGTGGAGAATAAGTAGGGATATGCATGCTCTGGATTGACTAATTGCTTGAGCCTAGCTCAAGCAGGCACAACTAGTAGATAGCAAGAGATTGGGAATATATATCTATTAAGTATGTGTATATGAAATTCATTATGTCCCCATTTGATTTTCAAGGTGGGAGGAATGCAATGGAGAAAGGGAGATCATATTTGTCCTATATATCCCACCTATCAAGACACTAGGATAAGTCCCAATAATAAGAGTTGGGTTCACTCATAAATATATGATTGTAAAAGGCCATCATGAACTTTATTAAGCTAAGTCATCCTTTAGTTGAGTTTCATCCTTTAGTTGAAGCTTCAAGCAAGATACTCGACCTCTTTTCAACCCTTCAATCTTCCTGGAATAACTACAAAACAACCCTATTTAACCCACATTGAATGCCTCTTCTTGTTGTGATCTTAAAATTCAAACTTTGGCCCTTCTCCCTACAAGAGCACCCAAGAACAACACTCAAAACAACCTCTCTTTCACATGTTGTACCTACAGCAAAACATAAGCCTTCCATGTTGGTTCTAGGGCTTCTTTCTTGTTGTCTTATGGATCCTTCTTACAGTGGTTAGGGCATCCTTTTGACTGTGTTTAGGGCCTCTGCGATTGTTGCTTTAGACCTTCCTTGACTGCAGCTATATGCTTCTTCTTGATGGCTGATAAGGGCCTCCCTCTTGCTACAAATTAAGGCCTCTTTTGTTGTGGATAAGAGCCTTCCTTTCACTGCGTATCTGGCCTCTTTTAACTACGTCTTTATTCCTCTCTTGAATGCATCTTAGGCCTCTCTCTAAACTGCGTCTTAGGCCTCTCTCTTGTTGTGGCTAAGCCTACTTTTGACTGCAGTTAGGGCTTCCTTTTACTGTAGCTAGGGCTTCCTTTTACTGTAGCTAGGGCTTCCTTTTCGATTGTGGCTAGAGCTCTTTCAAGACTGCATCTAGGTCTCCCTTCATGACTATAGCTAGGGCTCCTTTATGGCTGCAACTAGGGCTCGCACTATTGGAGCCTGCTAGCCTCACCCTGCCTGGGGACTCCTACACTGTAGCACTCTTTGCTGCTTCAACCATATTCGTCTCTACCCACATCCACCAATCCTGCTACTCTCTCTTCGGGGCTCCTGTAGCAACGTATAATCCAAGAGGTTGGGTACCTCAAGTATCTGCTCCTCATCACTTGTAGTCCTCTTGATGATCTAAAATGGATCTTGACTAAAACCTCTAAGTCTTCATATATGTTAACTATCAAAAAATACTATCACGGAGGAAAACACTAAAGAATGGCGGAAACTCAAGTAAAGCAAAGGTTGAAGTAACGTTGCACCAGAGCCGTCGAATTGGCTAGATCAACAGCCCAGATTAAATTGGGATATTGAATTGGCAGAGAGGCCATTGGAGTATATCAGAGGCAACCTTATGGGAATTGCAATCGCGATCCAACGACTTAACATGGACCATTGATCGAGCACGCAGATCAATGGCAGAGATTACACATCGCATTGCAGATTTTCCAAAGGGAGGACTTAACTCGTAGGCTCGAAGACCATGCGATATGCGATTTGCGACTTATTGCATCGCAACATAACAAAGGGAAATGACACGAAGACTACGTGATATGCACGGACCCGAAAGGTTTATAAATACAACTTTATATAATTTGAGTTTAGTAGTAAATGGTATTTCAGGTGGACTTTAGGTGGTAAGTGGTATTGGATAGGCTCCGCCCGATTCCACACACTAACTGACAAGTAGCACGTCGCAGGAGAGAGAAAACCACTTTTTCAGGCGGGTAATCTCCATGCACGTAGGCCACCCGAAATGGTTGTCATCCATTGGATTGGGAGATCGTGGATCAACGGTGTGGAATACAAAGGGATTATGACTCGTAGCCAATGTGACTTGCGATTGCGATCAAGGAGGACCTGAGAGGATTATAGAGTGGACTTTATATCATTTGAAGTATGGCTTTAATGTTGCGGTTGCGTTTTTCATTGGTTTTCAATGTATTTCCGTGTATTGTTGTGTATGAACTAAAAGTGTAATTTTGAGGATTTTCACCCGCGCCCAAAGAACCTTCCATTTCTAAACAACTTCCCTGTGCCTTAAGCGTTTAGCAATGATTGTTTAAATGCTCAGCAGGGAGATGAAGGGACAACGTCGGGAGCTAGAGAGCCCGAAATATAGGTGAACAAACAGCGCTGATAAGCTTAAAAATTCATCCCATAATATGATAGAGACAAGTCGGAGTTCAAAGACAGAGGGGAGACACAGAATTAGAGAAACACACAGCTACAAATAGTTGATCAGAGGCACTAAGAGGGAGAGTCTGTGCACTCTTTAGACTCGAGGTTTTTGAGTGGAATACCTGTGTAATATCACTATTTGTTGTGTTATGGCCCTAATTGAGCTCACACCTATAAAATATATTCTTGAAGACATAATATAGAGGTAGACACTGAAAGCTGGACCAAGAGACATAGCCAGGGGGTCTGGTGAACTCCTTCATTATTTTGATTGTGTTGATGTAATGGTTATGTTTTCCAATTGTTAAATGTTTGTATTATTTGCAATCTTTTCGATCTGTTGCACTAAATAATATAGGCATTCCTGCACATGAGTCTTTAATACCTTAATATTGATTTAAGATCTCATTTTCAGATCAAGTGGTATCAGAGCATTTGGTTTTGGTTTTGTTAAGGTTAGACAAGCTTGTGTTGGATTTTGAATGCTAACTAGATTAAAGCTCAGACTAGGAGAAGGAGAACTCGTTGAGGCTAATCCAAAGATTGGAAGGGTCTATTCTCATAGGATAATGGTAGAAGAAGCTCCATTGGGATAATAATCTCAATTTATAGACAATTTTAAGGCACTCCAAGCCATGGTTGAAGAGATGTATCTGGAATTTAAGAAGAGTCGAGGTGAAAGCACTTCAACACCTAAACCAAACAAAGGAGTAGAGGAACCTTTTCTAGTTTCCCCTCCAGAAGGCAAAGGAAAAGGGGAAATGCCTCCTCCACCATCTCCTCCATCATCACCTTCATCATCCTCATCATCTTCTAGCCCTTCTAAGAAGAAGAAGAAAACTTCCTTAATCAAATTAGATGTGAAGTTTGGTTTGCCAATTTATGATGGAGAACTTAATGCAGAAAATCTAGATAATTAGATAAGACAAATTGATGTATATTGCAGGCTATATAATGTTGATTTAGAAAGGAAGAAGACTTAGTTGGCTAGCCTTCGACTTGGAGGAACTGCACTAGTATGGTGGGAAGGCAAGACACAAGTTGATCTGCAAAAACATGGTAAAATCATTTATACCTGGTATGAATTTGTTTCTGCTATCAAAAGAAATTCTATCCTTTAGCTTACATGCAGCAGGAAATGATGAGTTGGAAAACTCTTCATCAGTTGAAGGGTCATAGTGTACATAGTTATACTCAGGAACTCAGAAATAGAGCTTTAACTCTAGGTATATCATTAGATTCACCTGAGACTTTATTGAAGTATATAGGTGGTCTTCACAGCTATTTAAAGCATACTATTCTCATGTTTAATCCCACTAGCTTAGATGATGTATCAGTTTAGGCAAAACATCTAGAAGATAGAGGTAAGAATGTAAACCCAGAGGTTGGGGGATCATCTAAATATTCTTTATGCAAGAGAAAGGAAAAGAAGAAACTGAAATGGAAGGAGAGGAAAGCAAAAATTGTAAAGAAGGATAAACCTTCATGCGCTCATTGCAAGAAAGAAGGACACGATGAGGCACACTATTGGTCTTTGCATCCAGAATGGAGACCTAAAAAGTTCAGTGGAAGGAAGAAAAAGAATGTTGGTGTTGTTCAGCAAGACTTGGGATCAGATTCAGGTGATGAAACAACAGTTACAACCACAGGTATTAAAGGTAAAGATTCTGAAGCATCCACAAGTAATTCAGCACAATTTGTTGATAATGAAAGTAATGAGAGGAAACTAAATGAGCTTTTTCATATTAGAGTAATTTCCAAGCATAATAAGATTGGTACTTTGTTTGATAGTGGATCACAAGTAAATTTGATTTCTGAAACAATTATAAAGAAGTTGGGATTACAAACAAAACCTCATGAGAGGCCATATCCATTAGGTTGGGTGTGTGATAAAACAAAGCTACAAGTAACGAGACAATGTAAACTTAGGTTTGCTATTGGATCAACATTTGTAGATGAGGTTGAGTTAGATATAGTTCCATTGGATATATGTGGTATTGTTTTGGGAATTCCATACTTGTCTGATAGGAAAGTTATTTTCTATAGAGCTGAGAATAAGTATCAACTCACTAAAGATGGAATAGAATATATTGTAAGAGCTCATAAACTCAGAGATAACTATTCTCTCATAAACTCAAGGCAAATGAAAAGAATTGTGAATTCAAGTAGGCAATTTTTACTAGTGGTTGTAATGGCAAAGGACCATGAAAAATCCAATGCATTTGAAGGCTATGATTCTAAATAGGAAGCTGATTTAGTTAAAGTTGTTTCAAAGTATGATGTAATATTTCAAGAACCAAAAGATCTGCCACCCAAGCGAGAAATAGTACGTGATATTTATTTGCAGCAAGATGCCCCATTACCTAACATTGGAATGTACAGGTTGTCATCTTTAAGGAATGTAGAGATAAAGAAGCAGGTACAGGAGTTGCTCGATAAAGGGTTTATACAACCAAGCACATCACCATGTGGATCTCCAATCGTGCTAGTGAGAAAGAAAGATGGTTTGTAGAGAATGTGCATTGATTATAGAGCACTAAATAAAATAACGATCAAGAATCGTTATCCTCTTCCTCGTATTGATGATTTATTAGATCAATTGAAAGAGGCAGTTTACTTTTGTAAGTTAGACTTGCGAAGTGGTTATCATTAGGTCAGAGTTGCAGAATAGGATGCATGGAATATTGCTTTCAAGACAAAGCAAGGACTGTATGAATGGTTGGTTATGCCTTTTGGCTTAACTAATGCTCCTGCTACATTTATGAGAGTTGTGAATGATGTACTCAGACCTTTTATTAATGACTTTGTAATTGTTTATTTAGATGACATTCTTGTTTTTAGTAATACATGGGAAGACCATGTAAAGCATGTAAAGCAGACTTTAGATGTTTTAAAAAGAGAAAATCTCTATGTAAAACTGTCAAAATGTGAATTTGGCAGAACATCTTTAAATTATTTGGGTTATATTGTAGGGGGTGGTGAATTGAAGATAGATCCCTCTAAGGTTGAATTCATTGTGAACTGGCCTAAACCAAATTTGCTACAGAGGGTAGGAGTTTCCTAGGGGCAGCACAATACTAGAGAAAGTTTATTGCTAACTTTTCTTTGATTGCAGCTCCATTACATGCTTTAACAGGATTGAAATAGGTGTTTAAGTGGGGAGGCAAATAGCAGAAAGCCTTCAACACCATAAAAGAGAAAATTAGTATAGCACCAGTACTAGCACTGCCAGATCTTCAACATCCATTTGATATTGAGATAGATGTCAGTGACTATGCCATGGGAGCAATGTTGATGCAACACGGAAAACCCATATGCTATCATTCTGAGACATTTACTTCTGCAGTAGCTAATTATCTCACATATGATAAAGAATTATATGCATTAGTAAAAAGTGTGAAAAGGTGGAAACAATACCTAATGGGTAAAGAAACAATCATACATACAGATCATCAACCACTTCAATATTTGCACTCACAAACTAAATTGTAGAAATCAAGACATTAAAGGTGGATGGGTTTTCTACAACAATTTCATCTTGTCATCAGATATAAGAAGGGCATACACAATAAGGTTGCAGACATGTTATCAAGACCAATCATAAATGCATCTACTATACTTAAGCATAACTCAGTAATGCGTGAAAGTTACATTGAACAATATGCTCAAGATGTAGATTTTAAAGATGTCTATGACACTTTAAGTCATGGCAAGAAAGTAGAAGAATTGGATTATTATGTAAAGGACCAACTCTTATATCATTTGGGAAAGTTATGTATTCCACAAACTAAAAGAGTTAACATAATTCGAGAAGCACATACTTCTCTCATATCAGGTCATTTTGGTGTAAGTAAAACAGTTTCACAATTGCATAGGTTCTGTTATTGGCCAAGAATGCATGAGATAGTTTCTAGATATATCAAAGGGTGTACTATGTGTGCTACAAGCAAGCCCAATAATAGGAAATTAGGCTTGTACACTCCACTTCCAATTCCTTCTCGTCCTTGGGAAAGTGTTTCCATGGATTTTGTTGGGGGATTGCCAAAATCTAGGAAAGGTCACGATTATTTGTATGTTGTTGTGGATAGGTTCAGTAAAATGTGTATTTTTATACCATGTAACAAGCAGGTTACATCTGAACAAACAGAAAAGTTGTTCTTTCAGAATTTATGGGTTAATTTTGGATTACCCACTTTAATTGTATCTGATTGAGATTCTTGATTTGTTGGGAAGTTTTGATCAAGTTTATGGGAGTTGATGGACACCAGGTTGAAGAAGAGCACAACATTTCATCCAAAAACAGATGGTCAGATAGAAGTGGTCAACAGGACAGTGATCTAGTTGCTCAGAGGCTATTGCAGCAAGCATTCCAAACTTTGGGATGAGCATTTGTGTTATTTGCAGCATGCTTACGACTGTGCCAAGCACTCTTCTACTCAGAGATCTCCTTTTGATACTTGTTTTGGTTTTATACCAAAGTATCCCTTGGATTTTGTCTTTGGTAAAGACATAGTAGTTGATGGACATAGTGATGTGGACAAAGCAACCAAGTTCATCAAATAAATCCAGGAAATTCACCAAGCAGTACAGGAACAACTGGTAACAAGTCAAGCCAAGTACAAGGCAAGACATGACAAGCATCGAGCTAAACATAGTTTTCAAGTTGGTGATCAAGTCTGGTTATACATCAACAAAGACAGAATGCAGGGTGAAGGTAAGAAGCTAAAACCAATAAGGTATGGACCTTTCAATATACTGGATAAAATTGGTGAAGATGCTTTTCGCCTTGATTTTCTAGCTGATATGCAGATCTATTCAGTCGTTAATGCAAAAAACTTGAGATTGTATGAACCTTCATTGATTGAAGATCCTGAAGAGCAAAGTCAGTTGCCTTCTATTGGGGATTTGTTGCCTAAGTATCTCAATGAGTTACGAGAAGACACAGTTCTGGACAGGAAGGTGAGAACTATGCGTCAAGGGGATGTTGAGTACCTGAGAGTAGGACTTAAAGGTTCAAATCCAGGCAAGGCATGATGGATAGAAATTGGACAAGTGAGGGAACTGTATCCTCACTTGATCGATGCCTAAAACCAACTTTTGGTGGGCCAAAAGCTTTTCAGTGGGAAGGCGAGATCCAAAATGGATCTTGAGTAAAACCTCTAAGTCTTCATATACGTTAACTATCGGAAAACACTATCATAGAGGAAAACACTAAAGAATGGTGGAAAGCCAAGTAAAGCGAAGGTTGAAGTAACATTGCACTGAAGCTGTAAGATCAGCCAGATTAACAGCTCGGATTAAATCGGGACATTGCATCAGCAGAGAGGCCAACGGAGTATATTGGAGGCAGCCTTATGGGAATTGCGATTGGGATCCAGTGACTTAACGTGTACCATTGCTCAAGCACGCAAATCAACGACAGAGATTACACATCGCATCAGATATTTGCCAAAGGGAGGACTTAACCTCGCAGGCCCGAAGACCAAGCGATATACGATTTGCGACTTATCGCATCACAACACAACAAAGGGAAATGACCTGAAGACTACGCGATATGCACGGACCCAAAAGGTTTATAAATACGACTTTATATAATTTGAGTTCAATGGTAAACGATATTTTGGGTGGACTTCAAGCGATAAGTGGTATTGGAGAGGCTCCGCTTGATTCCACACACTAACTGACACGTAGCACGCTGTCGGAGAGAGAAAACCGCCTTTTCAAGCAGGTAATCTCCGTGCACATAGGCCACCCGAAATGTTTATCATATGTTGGATTGGGAGATCGTGGATCAACGATGTGGAATACAAACGGATTATGACCCGTAGCCAATACAACTTGTGATTGCGATCAAGGAGGACCCGAGTTGATTATAGGGCAGAATTTATATCATTTGAAGTCTGGTTTTAATGTTGCAGTCGCGTTTTTCATTGGTTTTCATTGTATATCTGTGTATTTTTGTGTATGAACGAAAAATGTAATTTCGGGGATTTTCACTCGTGCCCAAAGAACCTTCCGTTTCTAAACAGCTGCCCTATGCCTTAAGCGTTTAGTAATGATTGTTTAAACACTCAGCAGGGAGATGAAGGGATAGCATTAGGAGGCAGAGAGCTCGAAATAGAGGTGAACAGATAGCACTGATAAGCTTAAAAAGCCATCCCATAACAAAACAGAGACAAGCCGGAGTTCAGAGACAGAGGGGAGACAAAGAATCAGAGAAACACATAACTACGAATAGTTGATCAGAGGCACTAAGAGGGAGAGTCTGTGCACTCTTTAGACTCGAGGTTTTTGAGTGGAATCCCTGTGTAATATCACTGTTTGTTGTGTTATGGCTCTGATTGAGCTCACACCTTAAACTCTGTTCTTGAAGACATAATATAGAGGTCGACACTGAAAGCTGGACCAAGAGGCGTAGCCAAGGGGTCTGGTGAACTCCTTCATTATTTTGACTGTGTTGATGTGTTGAATGGTTATGTTTTCCAATTGTTAAATGTCTGTATTATTCGCAATATTGTAGATCCATTGCACTAAATAATATAGGCATTCTTGCACATGAGTCTATAATACCTTAATATTGATTTAAGATCTCATTTTTAGATCACCTGACTACAGCTCGATGTCTTCCCACCTCTTCTCTAGATGTACATGAGCACTCCCTGTAGTCTCTAGCATGCCCTGGGACACTACGACGAGCACCAGTGCATTAACTATGCGAAAAGGTCACTTTCTTGTTAATTTGACCATGAATATCTCTTCTACAAAGAAATATTTCTTAGCTTTGTTTACGTTAGTGGTTTGATAACAACATTTCTACAGTCTCTTCACTGAATTTCTTAAAGTTTTTACATTTATGCTTTTTGACAAAAAAGGGCTAACATTTTACCCTAGCTAAGTAAGGATTCTTTGATAACCTTCTAGCTTGGTTCCTTTTTGTTCCATCTAAGCTTGGAAAAGTGTCATGAATTTACATTGAACAATATAAGAATCTTGTCATCTCCAGAAACAATAAAGCCAACTCTTTCATTTTGCAAATTCCCTACCAATTTTGGACAAATTCTTTGAAATTTCTATGCTGAAGGTGTTGGATTTAGGTAAGTGATATAGAATGCACACCTACAGTTCTATTATTCACCTATTAGACCAGTGAAAATTATAGGCAAAATTGGAAGGGTTGGACATGAATGTTCCAACCATACTCTTATTGGCCTACAATACATATATTCATAACACATACCTACAATACTATTGTTCACCTATTATGCCAGTGCATACTGTAGGCAAACTGTTAATGTTGAACTTCGTTGTCTCAAGTTCACACACTAGCGCTAAAGATGCAACGTATTGTGTGCATCCTTAGATATGTTTGACATTTCAAGCTAACTGTTTAAATAAATGCATGTATAAAACTTCTATATTAGCAAAATAACCATCAATATTTGTTTCAAATCTCTTTTTTTAGTGTAAAACTTGACATAAGATTTCCATCTCTAGAGATTTGATCCCACTTGTATATATGTGTGTGTATCAAAAGATTTTTCTAGCTTTTAAGACTATATCACATAATACGATCGTTGTCAAAACCTAAACCCAAAAATCCCAATAATAAATTGATTCTATGACCTCAATTTATAAACATTAATTTATTATAATTTTTTTAATTTAATTTTGATTTTATTTAAATATTTTATCTTTCTATTTTCTTTTAATTATATATTCGAAAATTATTAACATACCATTACAACACTTTTCCATATTTCAAATTAAGATTAGAAAATTACATAAAACACTATAAATAATTTTTAATAAATTAAAAATAATTTTAAATTATTATATAAAAAAATAAAACAAAATAATAATAATAGTTGGATACTGCAACTTCTTTTTAATATATACCTATCACTTGAAATAATATTTATTTTCAATTATTATTTTTAAAATATTTAAATAGTAATGAATTTTATACTTTATTTATAATTACTAATAATTAATTAAATCATTCCCGACTTAATTTATTTAAATTAATTCTATTAAATTTAGGTTATTTTAAAATTTTCAAAATAACGTGGGTGCCATATGTTACAGGATATGACCACTAATATAATAATAGACGCTATATCGCAGCATATGCCCAACTACCATGCTAACATAACATTATATAATATAATATAACAATAGATTTTCAATTTTTTTCCAGTTATGGTAAAGTAATCTCTATACAGTATTTATTTAATTATTAGTACACATATTAAAATGGGGTATTATTTTATTAATGTTGTTTATTAGTTTTTTTTGTTAAAAGTATAGAAATTATTATTATAAGGTTACGGTGAAGTTAGATATTATGAGATTTTTTTATGAGAGAAGATTTATTTCGGTATAGTGTATAAGATTTTTTTGTTTGTGGGATAAGAGATCTATTTCCTTACGGTGATTTCACTATTAAATCTATAAAAACATACACACTTTATTCTTCTACTTTTGAATTTTTGACTTTTTAAAAAAAACACATATTTTTAACCATTAATTACCAATTAAAATATTTGTAATATTGCAATATATTTTAATTGAATTTATTATTTTAAAATTTTTAATTGCAAATTATTTTTTAATTAACTATAAATTTTAATTATTAAATATTTATTTAAAAATTTGATAATAAAATAAATTTAAAATTTACGCTTATTGATTAAGGACATTGGAATACTAACTTTGCACCCATCAAATCATCAAAATTTTTAATTACACCATCTGAGAGTAACAGCGGAATTTAATTTGGAGTTGTCTATAATGCTATTTTTTGGAGATTCCGGTGAGTGAATCCGGCGGAAGAAATTGAGGTTAAATCTTGATTTGTTGCAGTTAAAATGGTTTTTTAATTGCATATTTGGATTCATCACCCTGAAAAAAAACCCATAGGACACTTTGATTGTGCAGAAACTAGCTATCAAACTTGGGATTCTGATAAATGTGGCAAATGCTAACCAGCCTGCTATAGGGCATTAAATGCCTTGGTACATGCTCCCTCTATAACAAAATAACACACAGTTTTTATTTTTAATTTATGTAGTCACCAAAGGCTGTGTGTTATTTTGTTATAAAAGGGGCATGTTCCAGGACATTTAATGCCCTATGGCAGGCTGGTTAGCCCTTGCCGATAAATCATTGCCCGATTTTGACCAGAAAAACCGACCAGAGAATCTTTCAAAAAGTAGCGTTATAGACAACTGCGTTTAATTTTATAATTTTATGTCCCTTTACCCTGTCGCATTTCTACCACTCCGCTGGCAAATAGTGCTATCCAGCTTCGTTCCCATCTTTCTGAAAATGGCTGTAAAACTCCCTTCGCCTGCGTGCCTCTCATTTTTTTATTATAATTGAAGGTCGTTTCCATAAACCCAAAAGATGCTCTCTCGGCGTTGAATTTCACAGAGTTTATAACATATGGAGGAGAAAATTTAGCTACAGGTGCAGATAAGTGCCATGGAGGAGCCCTGCAAAAGGGCCATACAGTGGCTCGAATCTCTTCAAAATACAGCGACACCAGCATCAGAGACATCCTCTGCTCTTGATCGCTCTGACATTCCCTGTTTTTATGCAAGTTTTTCTCTTAGAGGAATCCAGATTCACCAGATAACGCAAGGAAGATTGATCTGTACCTTCACAATACCTTCTCGTCTGGTCGTATGTTCAAGTCGTCCCGAGTCCCCCAATTATTCTCTCCGCATATGTACATGCCTTTTTGATAAATGAATCTCATAGATAAACAGACATTGGGATTATTTTGAACTTTTCTTCCAGATCCATAGTTAGTATTGGTAAATTTTGTGTTCTTGTTTTAAATTGGGGTTCGTCATCAACACAGATGAATGAAGGAAAATGAACCAGTTTGAGTACATAATTTACCAATATAATGAATCCAGGAAAAAAAGCTCAACATATTTCAATTCACAAAAGCTTCACTTCTGAAATTGTAATTATTATTGTTGACAGGGTGACAGTGGCCATTGGCGGACACCTGCTCTGATCACTCTTGTAGACATGATTTGCGCAGCTGCTATCATGACATGTGGCCTCACATTGAAGGCCTCTGTTGATTACAACATTTCATATATTTCTCCCGTCAAAGTCCAGGTAAGACCCATTCTCCGTTTTATTCCTGTCTTCACCATAAAATTTTTCCCTTCAATTGAATCAGTAGTTAAATTCGGTGGTATCAGGATGACATTGAGATCGATGCGAGGGTTGTGGGTCACAAGGGAGGCCTTTCTACAGTAGTTGTGGAACTGAGAAACAAAGGCACAGGTGAGCTCATTGCTCATGTTCGCCAGTCCATGCATAAGACTAGAGGATTGGATCATAGAACGCCACTCAGCAAAATTTGAGATTATTTTAGAAATGCTTGTCAGTGTTGCTCATATCAATACTTACATTAATGAAGAGATTCAACATGTCTCAGGATGTACTCATTTATATTAGTGTATATTATATTGGATCTCGGATCCTTTTGTCCTTGGTCTGATTGAGGGTTTCATTGGATGGTATATCAGACTCTTTTCAAGATTGTCTTAAAAAATATCTCTATGCCCTAATTGCAATCAAAGCATTAAAAGCAGAACACAAAATAATCAAAACTTGGCTAAATTTTGCTCCATTTGGGTATTTTTTTGGAAAATTTGGGCTGGTATGGAGGGGGTGATGCGGCCAATGCAAACAATTTGGTGAAATTTAGTGAAGGGTTTCAGTCAATGACATATGTGCTCTTTATATTTTTTAGAAAAGTGTTTTGGTCCGTTATGCTTTAGTCCTCTACCTAAAAAATCAGGCACTAACAACTGGCCTGTTTTATCCCGAATCCAAATTTAGTGTGGTATGTTCTGGATCATATCTTCTGAAACATATCAGTTGACATGCATAACTGAACTGGAAATCACTGCAATGGTGATGAGCGGGTGCAGGAATCGATCTCTTTGCAGCCAGGTCCGCATAGAACAATTTTTCTCTAGAGTGAAAGGATGATGAAAAACAAGGTTTTGGTCCTGTTTCTCCGAATGTTTTAGCAATGATGATGATCTCTGCCCCTGGTTCAATTCGCTCAGTGTAACATCACTTCCATTCACGGAACCATATAGGCACCCCACCTATGGGAGATATATGTAGCCGGGCCAACTAAGTTGACTATCATCAGTGCAGCTTTGAGTACCATAGTTCCCTTTATTTCAATAAATTGCATCTTTGTTTCGTCTACTGGAGTTCACTTTCGATTATTAAAAGCAGTGTTTCACTGGGTAACATTCCTGAGGTCTGGGATGCGTCCCTGGCTTGGCTTCCCCTGTATTTTTCTTCTTCTTCTCGATCTTCAGTATATTCTTCAATGACTTCAAAACCCCATATTTTATTTTGCAACCTCATATTTTATTTTGCAAGTTAAGAGATTCAAGCTCTGCAGCTGGTTCAAACTCTGTGCTCGTGGGAGAAATTTTCAGTCCAGAGCAGTAGAGCTTCATATTGGAGCAATGGAGGAAGTTAAATGGCAGTGAGTAAATGCTCGCTTTTGAAGTGTTTTTTTCCAATTTGAATTACTCTGTTTGAAATTTTCCCTTTCAACCATGAAAACGCTCCGTTCAGTGTTAGGATTCTTTTTGATGTGAAATTATGGACCCAATTCCTCTTGACATGAAATTATGGGTTCAATTCCCCACCCTAATCGACTTAATATTTTAAGTTATATTAAACATGATAAAAATGATGAACTTTCACAAGCATATAGTCTATTGTCCCATGGCCATCCAACAACCAACACCTAAGGCTTTTCTGACATCAAGGTGTAATTTCTGATGCATTTTCTCTTTGCCTCTTGAAGCAAAGAGGCACCGAGGTTTTCTTAAAGCTAAGGGAGAAATCGAAGCTTCTCCTTCTAAGAGAATCACTGCTATAGCAGAACAGAAATGTGTAGAGTGCGAGTGTAAGATTTCTTTGCTTGTGCCAGTGTCACTCCTTTCCGTGTTTCCAGTGTCCTTTTCACCAGGGGATGTTCCGCAGGGCTTTACTTACAAGGACTTCTTAAATCCCACAATCGAAAACAAACTTAGGGTTTGTCATTGCTGGAAAAATAAACACCAAAGATTAACATTTAGGTTGACATGATGAAAGAGTCCTGGTGACCTGCTCTATTAAACCAATATTGGGTTATTATTCTGAAATTCTATTGGATAATAATTATTATGCTCTGTGTGTATGTAATCTAGAATAAACATGTTATTAAGAACCATGCGAGTTTCTAATAATCTAAGAAATGGATTCAAGGGAGGGTTGGGAATTTTGGAGCAAGTAAGAACTTATCCTCTTTATATTCCTCTCAGCTAAATCAGAATGGATTTGCAACTGGTTCGGAAATTTGTCTGATAATAGCGGAAGAGACGTGACTGACGAAAGAAAGAATTGGAATGCGGGGGCTGGCACTGCTTTGGAAACTTCACGTTGACTTGGAAAACTTCAAAGTTGAACCCGAGACCAATGGATGCTCCTTTGGAAGAGGTCGAGGTAAAACCAGAAGAAGGTCGCTTGAAAAGTTGTAGTAGCCTTACTCGAAATGCGATAAACCCTCTTTACCGGTTGGATATCTGTTTTCTAAATGTTGGATATGAATAAAATTTAAAATAATT
>APFE030097320.1:35613-51752 GCA_000404065.3 Pinus taeda
TGGGGTTTTAAAAACTTATAAATATAAAATATAAATTGAGAAATCATATAACTGAAACAAATTTAAAACCAAAAGCATGATAGTTGATATCATTATCATATAGATTATAATCATACATATATATGTAATTTTGTAACTGTGTAACTATTTGTCTACTAACTTACAAACAATGCACAATGAAAATAAATTATAAAATTATAAATGTTTAAAGTTTTAAACTTTAAACTTCAAACTATATTGATGTTCCACTTCCAATTATGAACATTGAATATTGAATAATATAAAAGTTAAGTCCGACACATCAGTGACAATGTTCGGTTTAACGAAGGAGCAGAGAGAAGGCTGCTTGGCGATGGCACCACTGTTGAGTTTAACGAAAGACCAAACAGAAAATGAAATGTGAAATGAACATAATGTAAACCCTTCCAGGTTAGTCAACAAATATTAAAAATTACTATTTTTTTGTTTTATAAAAAAAAATTGCAAATTTATTCTAGGGAAACTACCCCTTAAGACCCCTTTGACCTAGGAAAGGACCCTAAAAATGGAGGAAACACAGGGGACGCGACTGAGTGGAACACTACTTAATATTAATAAATATAAAATGGTAATTTATCAATTTTAATTTGAAAGTTTATTAGTTTAAAATATAATAGAAATAATATATTATGATTATGATGTATGTCTATTAAAATTTATATGGTCTAATATATTTTAAGTGAGTGATTAAATAGAATTTTTTTATATTTTATTCCTATGTTAATTCTAATCACAATGTTGTTGAGTTGAAAGGTCAAGAAAGTCGGTTGTGTGACAGATATTTGGAAAATTAGATCGAATGTGACTATAAGATGGACAGTTTAATAGAAAGTGTTTTTCATCTTCAACCCTCCTAGGATTGCATACGTGCCAAACTCTTTCAACTCTTTCATCCCATGGCATTTTGGGAAGTGCCAAACTCTTTCATCCCATGGCATTTTGGGAATTGACCAACGCAAGTTTCATTATGAAGCTCAAAAGAATTAGTTTTGATCTTGGTAACGTTCATTTTTTTCTTAATATTAGTCAAGACAAAAAAAAAATATTTGGTTTTCTAGATTGATGTTGATCACCTCCTTATAATATTGTACTTTCCTTTTTTCATCGGGCTCTTTATTTCCCAACAGTTTCTCCTTAAATTTGGAAGTAATAATATTTGTAATTATCTCAATTGTGTAAGATGGTCTCCTTCTTTATTCCCCATTGGTCTAGTGAAGATTGAACATTTTATGCCAAGTTTTGGCTACACTTAGAAGCAATTTTAGGAAACCTCTTGGCATCCATGTTGTGTTACTTCTTATTGTACATAAGAAACTTGGTCATAGCCATGCTTTCAATGGGGGAAAACTTGCTTCAATCACGAGAATATGGTAGGGAGTATTTCCTTTAATCTTGAGGTTTAGTTTATAAATTACTTTTGGATTTGTTCAATTTTCCTTAATGACTCTCTAGATATACTGCAACCTCAAACTTGGCATCCATATAAAATAACAAGAGTGACAAGAGTCTCTAAAAAAAGCTTCTTTTTATCCCAAATTCAAAGATCTAGACTTACAATTGTTTTCAAGCCCATAGTAAGTTTTTCAACCTCAAACTTGGCATCCATATAAAATAACAAGAGTGACAAGAGTCTCTAAAAAAAGCTTCTTTCTATCCCAAATTCAAAGATCTAGACTTACAATTGTTGTCAAGCCCATAGTAAGTTTTTCAACGTCCATTTATCCTTTTCTAAATGTTATAATTCCAATAAACTTATGATGGATGTCAATTCCTAGATATTTATATGAAAGAACTTCCCCTAAAAAATTATCCTCATAAATAAAAATATTATAAGTGATTTTTTTTGGATTTAATTATTATGAATTCAATTTTTTCGATATTTATAGTCATATATTGTTGATTGAATATATATTAAAATAATATAATTAATTTAAAAAAAAATATTATTTAATGGGTTTTTATATTAAAAATTAGATAAATATTATTATTAATTTTTTTGGAAATATATTTATTTTTACATTAAAATATATTATTTAATTTTTAAAAAATTAAAAACATATACTTTATAAATCCATTTATAATTTTAACTATTTTTCTAATGAGAAAAGTTAATTTATTTTAAACTTTATATTATATATAATTGGATATATAAATTTTGTGTATTTTATTATATTTATATGTGAAAGCATATTGATTTTATAGTGATTCGGATTTATTTTGAATAACTAAAAAGAAATGATTCTTATTCTATCTATCTATATTGATTCTTATTCCTCTATCTATATTCAGTAACTCCAAATAACCTTGAAGCTTATTATTTAAAAAATAATTTAAATAAAACAAATTATTATATCCCTATATATATAATTTAATAAAAATTTAATAAAGATGTTATAGTTGTTAGAGGGCCTAAAACATATTAATGATTTAAAAATGTTTTAGTTGCTTTGCCATCTACAAAACATATAAATAACGTTCTTTAGAAGCGAGCGATGGTTGATATGAGAATATTGGAAGGATAGTCTGTCATTATTCTAATAAGATGTTCTAATTCTTGGGATTAACCCTATTATTAATGTTTATCAGGGATCAATAACATTGTTTAGTGAGTGTTTTACAGAAAATATTAATGACTACACCTTCGCCCTAATTATGTCATCGTTCATCATAAAGTTAATTTAGACTTCGGCTCACTACGTCGGGTTAACCATTCTATATTTGGAAACTTTCATGAGAAATAAGTGTTACTGCTATGTAAATTATGTGGTAATCATTTGAATGTTGTGTTTATATGGAGAAGGGCGTTATGGTTATGGTTATTAAGAGCTATATTTTAAAATTGTGTACTTTCTTTTTAGTGAAATGTGGAGTAATAAAAATTTATATATATATATATATATGAATTACAGATAGAATTATATTAAAATTTAGTTTTAAGTTGATTAATGTTAAATTTGGAGTAATATTAATTTTTTTAGATGTTACCTTTTTCATTAAGAAAGGTAATTGACTGTCTTAGATTGGTATTAAAAAATTAGTTTAAATTTCAATAATGAAGTTTTTAAGAAAAATAAAAAAGGGTTGAATTGATATAGTGCTTAAGGATTATGATTAATATTGTGGCTTTTTGGTAGAGTTTATTATTGATTTCATATCTTTCTCAAATACATCTTGTTTGTAGCTATATTTTGAAGAAAAACCCATTGTAGAATTAATGGTGGATAGTCACCAAGTAAAGAGGAGGTTTATATGTAAGTCAATGACTCAAATCCAATTAAGCGTGGCATTTTCTAAATGCTTATTGAATAATGAAGTTTGGAAAAATGTTTTTATTATGGTTCTATTTTCTTAAGAAAACATAGTCATTACGGTATCTTGTGTGAAAGATTACGTACTTGGAAATTTTGATAAATATGTCTTAGGTATAACTCCATCTGATAACGGAGGAGTTAATACCTTATGTAAAGGAATTGATCCCTGATGTGCCGATTGTTGAATGGAGAAGTCCCCAAAATGATCTAGGGTTGAAAGATCACATAGTGCAAAAGGGAGAAAACACAAACTTCAAACCAAAAGTAGAAAATAATCCTACATTCATACAATTATCTATAGAGTTATGGCTACACACCTAGTATTTGCATGATTGGAGGAGATCCTATTTAGAAGTTCCTCTGATCCAAAACCCTCCTCTGCAAGTTGAGTTGTAGACCTACACTAAAAAAGAGACAAGAACAAGTAAAATAAATAAAGTAATAGAAAATCCCTAACTACTTTGACTAATCATAACCAAGGAACTAGTCGTTATCAATTCCTTAAGATCAAATTTCATGAAATGGGTAAAAAACATTGAAGTGAGAGAGGGAAAGAAGTGAGTTTTCTATATTAATAAAAACAATAATATAAATACTAGATGTCACCTGGTTCTTACTACTGGCATTATCTTGGAACCACCCCTCAGTTCCCTCCTCTTGAGCTGCTGAAATAATTCTCCTTGATATTCTTCTCTCAACACATGTAAATGAAATAGAAGTGTCTTTCTCAATGTAAGAAGGGAAAGGAGAAGATTAGGAAATAAGGGTTTCCTATAGGGGGATTTTCCTTTAAAATCTGGGAGATACTTGCTAGCAAACTATGACATAAATTTTTCAACATAAGAGTGCTCTATTTCCTCTCCTCTGTAAGCCTTCTTTTATACTTTTGTATGAATATTGGGGTGGTTACTCTATGGGTTATAGAGTTGGTTGTGGAGCCCGATTATCTTCTTGATTCATAGGTCTTGTTTTTACATTTGGACACAAATCCTTGGCCAGGGGTGTAGGGGGGATTTCCCACCTACTAATGTCACCAGGGGGTCTTTGGGTGGGGGCGAAGCAAAGGGTGTGCAATGACATCTCTTTGGAGCCCCCTCAGAAAGGGTGTAGGGGCAACTTCCCCAAAGAGATTTTTCTTGAAATTTTACCTTGTAAAATATTGTAATTTCATAGTCAATCTAGACTATTCATCATTAGGTCACAAATTTAACAATATATGTCATGTTAGGGGATTTCCCCTTAAAAGGAAACCCTCTTTTTATGAGGTTATTGTATTGTTGCTAAGTATTATTGAGATAACATTGTAATTGAGAGAGAGGATACTATGCGTGAGAGAGAAGAGGAGGTTGTAATAGATGTGCTGTAGTGTTATCGGGAAAACTAGTGTCCATTCAGAGCTGCTAGTCCCACTAAAACGGGTAGCTATCTTAGAAACAAACAAAATAAAGTCACTTGTGTTTTCCTTTATGAGAAATAGGTGAGAGAGAAGCAAAGAGTACCAACCTCAGTATTTCGCTTGACTCCTTGCTTGTTTCCTCTCCCCTTTGACAGAGCTTTGCCACTCTTTCCTTACTTGTCCCGCTTCAAAGAACACCTGTAGAGTCAAAGCAACATAATACCATCAAAGTATAGAGATCTATAACCATAAAAAAATATAGGATCGGATGTATATTAACCATACAAATGCATATATCAATACAAGATTAAAAAATATACAAGAATATGGAGGAAAACTCAAATAGCTTTATTGATAGAAGTAGTAGAAGAGAGGATTACAACCCATTGGTCTGACCCAACGCCATCCTCCCAACATGAAAGCCCTCTTCACCTCATGAAAAGCTAGATCACCCAACACTATGATGTTTCACAGAGAAACCAACAACACTTCCTTACAAGATACAAAATTCTGGCCTCTGGATCTCTAGGATGAGGGATCCATATATAGATATTTGCAGGTGGGTGAGTCAGCTTCTGGGTTTTTGATTAATGTCATTTCTCTGGTAGTTCTTGGTTCCAATCAGAGATTTCATGATCTCTTACTCATCCCTGGGCAAATTCAGAGAGGAAAGTGTCAAATGAGTAGTTTCTAGAAGATTCTATGGGTTTCCACCTAGCCAACTGCCTCTACCATTTGTCTACTCTCACTCATCGCACCCTACAGAAGGGCTTTTCAGTATGCATCACACTTTTTTCATGTAGTAGGTGAGATGCATCGCACTCTTAGCACTGAGCAGTCTGTGTGGTCCAGTTTTGACCAGTTCTGAGTAGGTTTTTAACTTTTGGGAGATGTTGTAATCAGCTGACCTTGTTCCTTTAGGGTATGAAACAACACTTTTAGGGGCTTAGAAGCCCTTGGTTTATGGACATATGATATTGGGGTTGCAGTGCCCAAATATGTCTATAACAGTTGCCCCCTAAAGCATGAGGTCATAAATTTTTTTATGTCGGGTGAAATGCTTTGTGATGAGGATCCGAGGTTTTTCGAACTGGAAGGTGACCTGTAATAAGATACAATACGATACATTATCTTCATAATATTTTCATGATCTAGCTGAGGCGGGCATTCCCATGCTTAGCTTTATAAATTCATTTTCATGTATATTGGACAGACAACCGTCTGTATGGTAGTCTGATGATTCTGGTAGAGCCATCATCCCTTAGCTTTGATGATTATCTGTGCAGCTATGATGTACATTTGATGTCTTTATTTTTCTGAATATATCGCAGCCCAGATGGATGAAACTAGATCTGGGGTCTTCAAACTCGTTCAATCTTCGCCCGAAGTACAAGTCAATCCATGTGAAAGGATGTTCTGACGTCGAACATGGAAAGACATCACCTGATTACCAACCAATGATGTAAGATGTTAACAAGCGTGAGAGGAATCATCGATAATGATGATGACCCTCAAGGTATGGTAGTAGAATTCACGTGGTGCAAATACATGAGTGATGTCAAACACCACGCAAAATCTTCTAGTCGAAGGCCATTGATGTAAACTTGTCACTGGAAGTGAGAAAATTGCCATTAAGGCATGTAAGCTTCAAAGTACTGAAAGGGTTGTTCCTAAGTCAACTTCTTGGATAATGAGTTGATGTCGACAAGAAGTGACCCATCGTAGGAGGGCCTTAATAAATCCCACATATACGACACGAAACAGAGCAAATGATTTTGTGGAGATGAAAACAATCTGATGATACAAGGTTCAGGGTGGCGGTTATGAAAGAATGAAGTGTGAAGGTATTGCAGTGGATGAGATGTAAGCTGGGTTGGTGAATTCTCTCAGTGACTTCTCTTGAACATATCGGTGACACTGAAATGGATTGGTAGCGTTAACCCAAAAAATGGATGGTATAGAGGACCAATGGTGGTATGACCAGTGAACGAAATAACCCAACCCAACTCAATCATGGTGATGGAGTGAAAGTGTCATGTTCAAGAGCGACCTGCTACCAATAAAGCTTGTTCAAGTTTTCTTCCCAATTTTTCCCCAGTCATCGCTGACCAGTACCTCTTTATTTTTGTTAAGCTTGAGGAGGATAATATATGTTTGTTCTATAATTTGCCCTTCGGGCAAACCCGTCGCTATGTTTTAACGAGCCTAGCGACAGTGAAACTCGCTCTTGTCTGCATGGACAAGTTCGTCACTATTGTTTTAACGAGTTTAACGACAAAGATAACTCGGTCCTTTTCAATTTTAGAGAGTCTGAAAAGAGACGGAAAGGAAACTCCAGTAATCCTTTTTCGTAGTATAATCCCTTAAGTCCTAAAAAGTATAAAATAATACGAAAGGGATGAATTTCTGATAGTTTTAACGAGCCGAACAAGACAAGCGCTCGATCTTTTTGTGTAATGATCCCTCAGGTCCAAAAAGACTAAATTCTAGAGGAGGGATGACACTTCCAATCGCTTTAACGAGCTGGAGAGGCCAATTGCTCGGCAATCTTTTCATATTTTACGAGTCAGATGAAAAGAGCTTAAATGAGACTCATTTTTTGAGGAATGAGTGATGTTTTCAGATAGCAGCTGGTTCCAGGTAAGGTTTGGAACTTTTCAATCATGGCAGTGTAAAGAAGATGGCTAATAAGATCACTCATCGCAGCTATTCCTCAAAAGGGGTAAACAGTCAAATGGAGGCATATGATCAGCTAAAAAGGAGTGGAGGTGATGGTAAGAACATGACCAAGGCTCGAAAGCTGATGATTATGAGATCGCAATGGTTATTTACCGAAGGATAGGTTCATTTTTTAATGAGCTTAAACTCTGGGGGAACATATGCTCATTGCTAGGTTTATTTTTTAACAAGCTTGAACTTCGTGTAAAACTGCTCGTGATAATAGTCAAAGATGTTCGATTCACCATTAATATTATGTTCTCTTGACGGTCGTACTACCTGTTCAATTGCTCCATCAAACTGATTAGAAATGTACATACATGCTTGAAAAATGAGTTAAAAACTAATACCTTACTTGAATTATGTGAGTAATAACATAAAAGTAGTTTTTACCTCTAATTTTACCATTTCATTCAAATTTGGGATTGTTGGAGCTTTGGAGGTGTGTTTCCCCCTCAATTTTCATCAACTGATTCCAGGAGATTCTGTGGACAATTTTTGACGCCCTCTGGACCAAGTAGGAGCTAACCCTAAGCTCTTCAATTGCATTCTTTCCTTTTCTGATTCTGAGTATGTTTTCCTGCTTTCCTGAGCCTCTAGGGTTTGAACATTTTGTTCTCTCCCCATCGCACCTAGTATACATCTAAAGGTGTGATTCATACTGAGCTGGCCATTGGCTAGTTAGTATGCATCCCACCCAGTACACAGCTAGGGTGCGATGGGAACAAGGAGGAAACTTTATGCACTAATTTTTTTATGGAATTTTTGCCTTTTTTGCCCAAATGAGGATCCTAATTCTTCTCTTGTTTGTTTTTCAGAGATTCATCGGAGCAAGATGGTTGTCACATGGCATGAATGCGAGCATGAAGAGGAGGATAGGATTGCCTTACATGATCCGGGTATGGTAACTGTATTGCGGAACTGTGGCATGAAGAGGCCAATGGAGTATATCAGAGGCAGCCTTATGGGAATTGCGATTGGGATCCAGTGACTTAACGTGTACCATTGCTCGAGCGCGCAAATCAACGACAGAGATTACACATCGCATCAGAGATTTTCCAAAGGGAGGACTTAACCCCGCAGGCCCGAAGACCAAGCGATCTACGATTTGCGACTTATCGCATCACAACACAACAAATGGAAATGACCTGAAGACTACGCGATATGCACGGACCCGAAAGGTTTATAAATACGAATTTATATAATTTGAGGTCAATGGTAAACGGTATTTTGGGTGGACTTCAAGCAATAAGTGGTATTGGAGAGGCTCCGCTTGATTCCACACACTAACTGACACGTAGCATGCCGTCGGAGAGAGAAAACCGCCTTTTCAGGTAGGTAATCTCCGTGCACATAGGCCACCCGAAATGGTTGTCATATGTTGGATTGGGAGATCGTGGATCAACGGTGTGGAATACAAACGGATTATGACCCGTAGCCAATACGACCTGTGATTGTGATCAAGGAGGACCTGAGTTGATTATAGGGCAGAATTTATATCATTTGAAGTCCGGCTTTAATGTTGCAGTCAGGTTTTTCATTGGTTTTCATTGTATATCTGTGTATTGTTGTGTATGAACGAAAAATGTAATTTCGGGGATTTTCACTCGTGCCTAAAGAACCTTCCGTTTCTAAACAGCTGCCCTATGCCTTAAGCGTTTAGTAATGATTGTTTAAACGCTCAGCGGGGAGATGAAGGGATAGCACTGGGAGGCAGAGAGCTCGAAATAGAGGTGAACAGATAGCACTGATAAGCTTAAAAAGCCATCCCATAACAAAACAGAGACAAGTCGGAGTTTAGAGACAGAGGGGAGACAGAGAATTAGAGAAACACATAACTACGAATAGTTGATCAGAGGCACTAAGAGGGAGAGTCTGTGCACTCTTTAGACTCGAGGTTTTCGAGTGGAATCCCTGTGTAATATCACTGTTTGTTGTGTTATGGCTCTGATTGAGCTCACACCTTAAACTCTGTTCTTGAAGACATAATATAGAGGTCGACACTGAAAGCTGGACCAAGAGACGTAGCCAAGGGGTTTGGTGAACTCCTTCATTATTTTGACCGTGTTGATGTGTTGAATGGTTATGTTTTCCAATTGTTAAATGTCTGTATTATTCGCAATATTGTAAATCCATTGCACTAAATAATATAGGCATTCTTGCACATGAGTCTATAATACCTTAATATTGATTTAAGATCTCATTTTTAGATCACCTGACTACAGCTCGATGTCTTCCCACCTCTTCTCTAGATGTACATGAGCACTCCCTGTAGTCTCTAGCATGCCCTGGGACACTACGACGAGCACCAGTGCATTAACTATGCGAAAAGGTCACTTTCTTGTTAATTTGACCATGAATATCTCTTCTACAAAGAAATATTTCTTAGCTTTGTTTACGTTAGTGGTTTGATAACAACATTTCTACAGTCTCTTCACTGAATTTCTTAAAGTTTTTACATTTATGCTTTTTGACAAAAAAGGGCTAACATTTTACCCTAGCTAAGTAAGGATTCTTTGATAACCTTCTAGCTTGGTTCCTTTTTGTTCCATCTAAGCTTGGAAAAGTGTCATGAATTTACATTGAACAATATAAGAATCTTGTCATCTCCAGAAACAATAAAGCCAACTCTTTCATTTTGCAAATTCCCTACCAATTTTGGACAAATTCTTTGAAATTTCTATGCTGAAGGTGTTGGATTTAGGTAAGTGATATAGAATGCACACCTACAGTTCTATTATTCACCTATTAGACCAGTGAAAATTATAGGCAAAATTGGAAGGGTTGGACATGAATGTTCCAACCATACTCTTATTGGCCTACAATACATATATTCATAACACATACCTACAATACTATTGTTCACCTATTATGCCAGTGCATACTGTAGGCAAACTGTTAATGTTGAACTTCGTTGTCTCAAGTTCACACACTAGCGCTAAAGATGCAACGTATTGTGTGCATCCTTAGATATGTTTGACATTTCAAGCTAACTGTTTAAATAAATGCATGTATAAAACTTCTATATTAGCAAAATAACCATCAATATTTGTTTCAAATCTCTTTTTTTAGTGTAAAACTTGACATAAGATTTCCATCTCTAGAGATTTGATCCCACTTGTATATATGTGTGTGTATCAAAAGATTTTTCTAGCTTTTAAGACTATATCACATAATACGATCGTTGTCAAAACCTAAACCCAAAAATCCCAATAATAAATTGATTCTATGACCTCAATTTATAAACATTAATTTATTATAATTTTTTAATTTTAATTTTAATTTAATTTAAATATTTTTATCTTTCCATTTCCTTTTAATTATATACTTTGAAAATTAATTACATACCATTACAACACTTTTTCCATATTTCAATTAAGATTAGGAAAATACATAACAAATATAAAATAATTCTTAATAAATTAAAATAATTCTTAATTATTATATAAAAAAATAAAACAAAATAATAATATAGTTGGAGACTGCAACTTCTTTTTAATATATACCTATAACTTGAAAATAATATTTATTTCAATTATTATTTTTAAAATATTTAAATAGTAACGAATGTTTATACTTTATTTATAATTACTAATAATTAAATCATTCCGACTTAATTTATTTATAATTAATTCTATTAAATTTAGGTTATTTTAAAATTTTCAAAATAACGTGGGTGCCATATGTTACAGGATATGACCACTAATATAATAATAGACGCTATATCGCAGCATATGCCCAACTACCATGCTAACATAACATTATATAATATAATATAACAATAGATTTTCAATTTTTTTCCAGTTATGGTAAAGTAATCTCTATACAGTATTTATTTAATTATTAGTACACATATTAAAATGGGGTATTATTTTATTAATGTTGTTTATTAGTTTTTTTTGGTTAGAAGTATAGAAATTATTATTAGTAGTTAATTTTAAGGTTACGGTCAAGTTAGATACTAAATTGGTGTATGAGATTTTTTTATGAGACAAGATCTATTTCGGTATAGTGTATGAGATTTTTTTGTTTGTAAGACAAGAGATCTATTTCCTTACGTTGATTTCACTGTTAAATCTACAAAAACATACACACTTTATTCTTCTAGTTTTGAACTTTTGACTTAAAAAAAAAAAAACACATATTTTTAACCATTAATTACCAATTAAAATATTTGTAATATGCAATATATTTTAATTGAATTTATTATTTTAAAAATTTTAATTGCAAATTATTTTTTAATTAACTATAAATTTTAATTAAATTAAATATTTATTTAAAAATTTGATAATAAAATAAATTTAAAATTTACGCTTATTGATTAAGGACATTGGAATACTAACCTTGCACCCATCAAATTATCAAAATTTTTAATTACACCATCTGAGTTTAATTTGGAGTTGTCTATAATGCCATTTTTTGGAGATTCCGGTGAGTGAATCGCGGAAGAAATTGAGGTTAAATCTTGATTTGTTGCAGTTAAAATGGTTTTTTAACTGTATATTTGGATTCAGCACCCTGAAAAAAAAAACCCATGGGACGCTTTGATTGTGCAGAAACTAGCTATAAAACTTGGGATTCTGATAAATTACGGCAAAGGCTAACCAGCCTGCTATAGGGCATTAAATGCCTTGGTACATGCTCCCTCTATAACAAAATAACACACAGCGTTTATTTTTAATTTATGTAATCACCAAAGGCTGTGTGTTATTTTGTTATAGAAGGGGCATGTACCAAGGCATTTAATGTCCTATGGCAGGCTGGTTAGCCTTTGCCATTAAATTACTGCCCAATTTTGACCAGAAAATCCGACCGGAAAAGCTTTCAAAAATAGCATTATAGACAGCTGCGTTTAATTTTATAATTTTATGTCCCTTTACCCTGTCGCATTTCTACCACTCCGCTGTCAAATAGTGCTATCCGGCTTCGTTCCGTCTTTCTGAAAATGGCTGTAAAACTCCCTTCGCCTGCGTGGCTCTCATTTTTTATTATAATTGAAGGTCGTTTCCATAAACCCAAAAGATGCTCTCTCGGCGTTGAATTTCACAGAGTTTATAACATATGGAGGAGAAAATTTAGCTACAGGTGCAGATAAGTGCCATGGAGGAGCCCTGCAAAAGGACCATACAGTGGCTCGAATCTCTTCAAAATACAGCGACACCAGCATCAGAGACATCCTCTGCTCTTGATCGCTCTGACATTCCCTGTTTTTATGCAAGTTTTTCTCTTAGAGGAATCCAGATTCACCAGATAACGCAAGGAAGATTGATCTGTACCTTCACAATACCTTCTCGTCTGGTCGTATGTTCAAATCGTCCCGAGTCCCCCAATTACTCTCTCCGCATATGTACATGCCCTTTTGATAAATGAATCTCATAGATAAACAGACATTGGGATTATTTTGAACTTTTCTTCCAGATCCATAGTTAGTATTGGTAAATTTTGTGTTCTTGTTTTAAATTGGGGTTCGTCATCAACACAGATAAATGAAGGAAAATGAACCAGTTTGAGTACATAATTTACCAATATAATGAATCCAGGAAAAAAAGCTCAACATATTTCAATTCACAAAAGCTTCACTTCTGAAATTGTAATTATTATTGTTGACAGGATGACAGTGGCCATTGGCGGACACCTGCTCTGATCACTCTTGTAGACATGATTTGCGCAGCTGCTATCATGACATGTGGCCTCACATTGAAGGCCTCCGTTGATTACAACATTTCATATATTTCTCCCGTCAAAGTCCAGGTAAGACCCATTCTCCGTTTTCTTCCTGTCTTCACCATAAAATTTTTCCCTTCAATTGAATCAGTAGTTAAATTCGGTGGTATCAGGATGAAATTGAGATCGATGCGAGGGTTGTGGGTCACAAGGGAGGCCTTTCTACAGTAGTTGTGGAACTGAGAAACAAAGGCACAGGTGAGCTCATTGCTCATGTTCGCCAGTCCATGCATAAGACTAGAGGATTGGATCATAGAACCCCACTCAGCAAAATTTGAGATTATTTTAGAAATGCTTGTCAGTGTTGCTCCATATCGATACTTACATTAATGAAGAGATTCAACATGTCTCAGGATGTACTCATTTATATTAGTGTATATTATATTGGATCTCGGATCCTTTTGTCCTTGGGCTGATTGAGGGTTTCATTGGATGGTATATCAGACTCTTTTCAAGATTGTCTTAAAAAATATCTCTATGCCCTAATTGCAATCAAAGCATTAAAAGCAGAACACAAAATAATCAAGACTTGGCTAAATTTTACTCCATTTGGGTACTTATTTGGAAAATTTGGGCTGGTTTGGGGGGGTGATGCGGCCAATGCAAACAATTTGGTGAAATTTAGTCAAGGGTTTCAGTCAATGACATATGTGCTCTTTATATTTTTTAGAAAAGTGTTTTGGTCCCTTATGCTTTAGTCCTCTACCTAAAAAATGAGGCACTAACAACTGGCCTGTTTTATCCCGAATCCAAATTTAGTGTGGTATGTTCTGGATCATATCTTCTGAAACATATCAGTTGACATGCACAAGTGAACTGAAAATCACTGCAATGGTGATGAGGGTGTGCAGGAATCGATCTCTTTGCAGCCAGGTCCGCATAGAATAATTTTTCTCTAGAGTGAAAGGATGATGAAAAACAAGGTTTTGGTCCTGTTTCTCCGAGTGTTTTAGCAATGATGATCTCTGCCCCTGGTTCAATTCGCTCAGTGTAACATCACTCCCATTCACGGAACCATATAGGCACCCCACCTATGGGAGATATATGTAGCCGGGCCAACTAAGTTGACTGTCATCAGTGCAGCTTTGACTACCATGGTTCCCTTTATTTCAATAAATTACATCTTTGTTTCGTCTACTGGAGTTCACTTTCGATTATTAAAAGCAGTGTTTCACTGGGAAACATTCCTGAGGTCTGGGATGTGCCCCTGGCTTGGCTTCCCCTGTATTTTTCTTCTTCTTCTTGATCTTCAGTATATTCTTAAATGACTTCAAAACCCCATATTTTATTTTACAACCTCATATTTTATTTTGCAAGTTAAGAGATTCAAGCTCTGCAGCTGGTTCAAACTCTGTGCTCGTATGAGAAATTTTCAGTCCAGAGCAGTAGAGCTTCATATTGGAGCAATGGAGGAAGTTAAATGGCAGTGAGTAAATGCTAGCTTTTGAAGTGTTTTTTTCCAAATTGAATTACTCTGTTTGAAATTTTCCCTTTCGACCATGAAAACGCTCCGTCCATTGTTAAGACCCTTTTTGATATGAAATTATGGACCCAATTCCTCTTGACATGGAATTATGGGTTCAATTCCCCACCCTAATCGACTTAATATATTTTAAGTTATATTAAACATGATAAAAATGATGAACTTTCACAAGCATATAGTCTATTGTCCCATGGCCATCCAACAACCAACACCTAAGGCTTTTCTGACATCAAGGTGTAATTTCTGATGCATTTTCTCTTTGCCTCTTGAAGCAAAGAGGCACCGAGGTTTTTTTAAAGCTAAGGGAGAAATCGAAGCTTCTCCTTCTAAGAGAATCACTGCTATAGCAGAACAGAAATGTGTAGAGTGCGAGTGCAAGATTTCTTTTCTTGTGCCAGTGTCACTCCTTTCCGTGTTTCCAGTGTCCTTTTCACCAGGGGATGTTCCGCAGGGCTTTACTTACAAGGACTTCTTAAATCCCACAATCGAAAACAAACTTAGGGTTTGTCATTGCTGGAAAAATAAACACCAAAGATTAACATTTAGGTTGACATGATGAAAGAGTCCTGGTGACCTGCTCTATTAAACCAATATTGGGTTATTATTCTGAAATTCTATTGGATAATAATTGTTATGCTCTGTGTGTATGTAATCTAGAATAAACATGTTATTAGAACCATGCGAGTTTCTAATAATCTAAGAAATGGATTCAAGGGAGGGTTGGGAATTTTGGAGTAAGTAAGAACTTATCCTCTTTATATTCCTCTCAGCTAAATCAGAATGGATTTGCAACTGGTTCGGAAATTTGTCTGATAATAGCGGAAGAGACGTGACTGACGAGAGAAAGAATTGGAATGCGGGGGCTGGCACTGCTTTGGAAACTTCACGTTGACTTGGAAAACTTCAAAGTTGAACCCGAGACCAATGGATGCTCCTTTGGAAGAGGTCGAGGTAAAACCAGAAGAAGGTCGCTTGAAAAGTTGTAGTAGCCCTACTCGAAATGCGATAAACCCTCTTTACCGGTTGGATATCTGTTTTCTAAAGGTTGGATATGAAAAGGTTGTGGAGGCGGCGTAGTGGTAAAGTCGGCCTCGTCATGATGGACCGGTCTTGTGTTCGATCCCGAGCAAGGTCGTAGCTCGTCGTGCGAGTAGTAACCGAACCGGGCCAAGCCCACTACCTTTTGTGCAGTGATGTGCGGTTTGACGGTAGGTTCTCTTGGGCGAAGCCCAGGAGACCGAAGTTCAAATCTCACGGAGTACAGTGACCTGTTATGGTGGCGGCTAGAGGGGCGGACTCCCCAAACCGCTGAGTCTGCTCTTGCTAAAATCATAGGATCTTAGTATACCCGACTTACAGGTGGTTGGATATACTCTTGGTGTTTTAGGCCAAATATGAGGTTTTATCCCGGGTCTCTCCTGGATTAGGCTTGATAGTTACCATTTCACCATGTGGTTAAAAAAAAAAA
>APFE030097327.1:2432-15573 GCA_000404065.3 Pinus taeda
AAACAAGAAATCGACAACTACAGAATCGATCAATTTTAGAGTATCTCATCAAGTGGAAGAACTTACCCACTGAAGATTCCACATGGGAGGATGAGAATTTTATACAGAAGCATCCAGAACTACTCAAGCGTTGAGGACAACAATTTTTTTAAGGAGAGGAATATGTTAGGTCCCTATATTACTAGTGTAGCCCCTTATTTTTATTAGTGAAACCCCTTTATTGTATTGTTGCGGCCATGTAGTCCCCATATTGTTATTATTGTGCCCCATAGAAGCCACTATTGTTATTGTTGTGCCCTTATAATATTATTGTTATGTCGGCTCTGTTTATATTGTGACCCTTAGACTCCTATACATAGAAATGAGGTCTTGTCATTTGTATCATCCAATAATTGTTCATTTGAGTAATGTAAAGGAGGTTTCCCCCTAGAAGAGATTGATTTTGAAGTCGTTGATCTATCTTTTCTCTATTTTGTAGTTGGTTGCATAACAGCGATAACCGAGTGACATGTGTCACCTCTAAGGAGTCGCCACGTGGCACTGATGGCATCATATTAGAAGTCAATGATCAGAGGATTGAAGATGTCAGAACTTTATAATATATCAAGTGTTGAAAAGCTTTGATATAAAAGGCTTCTGATATGGGATGGCAGAGTTGGGGCCAAGCACCAAGAGATATGGGCTATATCAGAAGTGGGAATATCGCAACTCTAAAGTAAAATCTGTTATTCTAATCTCCCGATGAGAGGGGCTCCGATATTTGGCTAGTGCACGGTTAAGAAGAACTTAAATAACCAAGGACGCTACGCACTTAACAAAGGAAAAATATCCCCTGAAAGGATAAAAATGCTCTAGCACCTTAAGGTTAAGCGGCAGGTCACGACTCGCGGTCTTATGATGAGAAATGTGGGAAGGGCTAACCGGAAGGATCTTGTCATATTGGAGGTTGGAAATTGGAATATTAGAATAGTACACCATTGTCAAGTTACAATGTGGAACTTATCTGATAGCATAGTACAAAAATTTAAACAGCGTATGGGTTAGCAATTGCAAAGTTCAATGTAGGAGTAGAGGATTTGGTCTCATCGGTAATAACGACTTTCAAATATCACTACGTCAAGGCAGCAAGGACCACAATATTCAGGAAAGAGTGTTGGGTCTGCCTTGAGATGAGGCAAACCATCACTGTGATCAAATGCACATCTTCAGTGAGTTAAATGGAAGTATGGGACTCATGAAGTTGTGTGCAGGTCATCTGAGAATTAATTTCTCAGCATGGATCTCCATGCAATCAAGCAATGAAGGACTGCAAGGTCAATCACTATTTCTACATTGTGACAAGAAATAAACAGGAGATGTTATAGAAGCAAGGAAGGCCATTCCTAAGTACAGGGGGGAAGCCAGATTACATGTAGCAGATTCTACCTTGCGCAGAGAACCTCAATAACAGGAGAGTTTCTCACAGAGAGGACTATGCCTGGTTGGAGTGTGCAGTTGGACTAAGAATTCATTCTCAGTATGAAGAAATTGTCTAGTGCCCATTCTCATGGTTAATGTAGTGGTAGAGACCACGTTATATGCAGTAGTAGAATGGAAGATCCCATGCTAAGGTCACTCGCACAGTGTGAATGCAGGACTAAGTGGCAACATCGATCAGGGAGTAGCTGAGGAACAAAACCCAAGAGCTCAGATGAGCAATGTGGGGGGAAGCAGCATAGTTTCCAGAGAGCTAAGTGGAAAATATATGTGTGTGTGCATTGTTGTGTAAGCCTAAGTGAGAGCCAATTCTATGGGGAAAAGGCTAAGAGTGCCTATGCAGAGGTAAGAGACCTCGAGAGTTGTGTTGCTATGTGTAAGGCCAAAATTTTCGTGTGTGTTATGTGTAAGGTTGAAATTTGCCTGTGCACTGTGTGTAAGGTAGAAGTTGCATGTGCATTGTTGTGAGCAAGGTCGTAGTTTCTTGTGATGTATGAGAAAGGTCAAAGGTTCATGTGCAGAGAAACAAGGTTGATAGTTGTGTTTATGCTGTGGAGGGAAAAAGGTCGTGTTGAGTGACTACCAATGAAGAGCAAAGATCAAAGTTGTGTGGACTGTGATGAGTGACTGTTTTTGATCAGATCAATGGGTTGCTACAGAGTGTGCAGAGTGAGCAAAGAACAAAATTGACATCATGCAAAGTTGCTACCAAATTACAGAGAACATTCAGTTCCTATTTGAGTGTGGGTTGGAGCCTACATACATGAAGTTGGTGCTTCCATCTCTAGTGGGTGCTTGAGAAGGCTTGGGGGTTGGTGCCTCCTATAATTTGGTGCTTGCATAAGTCAAAGGAGTTGCAAGTTGGTGCTTGCAACAAATACATGAATTTGGTGCTTCACATGGTGCTTCTGGTAAGATGGAGAGGGATCTACAAAAAGAGGGAGTTGATGCATCCTACTATTCGGCGCTAGAAAACAATCAAAGGGAGTTGGTGCTTCCTATGAGTAGGTGCTCACAAAATAGATTCATGTACTAGAGTAGGTGCTTTAATTTACATCAATAACAACAACAAGCTTCGATGTTTTTTTCCCGAAAGGGTTTCCACGTAAAACCTTATGTCTCATGTGTATGATGCTCATGGTGTGTGCTTGTTAGTCGATTTCATATTATTCTCATTATATGGATGGTTGCCAAGTTTGAATCAGAAAAGTAAATTGGCATAAAAAGTTTAAAATTAGCCTTAATATTGATTCACCCCCCACCCCCCCTCTTAATATTATCATTGTTTCCAACAATTGGTATCAGAGCCAAGTTCCTTAAGGAATATCTTAATCATTAGAAGGTAGATCAAATGGAAAAAAATGGCTTATCGAGATTGGCTAACAGCAAAAGGAGTTCCATTTTTAAATGGATCAGACTATGAAGTATGGAAGGTTAAAATGTTGGCATATTTGACGGTCTTGGATGTTGATATGTGGCTCTCTGTATTGTATGGAGAAAAGAAAGAGATGAATGAAGAAGCCCGGAATATTATCATGCAGGGGCTATCTAAGCTAGATGTTGAGAAAGTGAGGCATTGTGAGTCAGCAAAGGAAGTGTTGGACAGACACCAATATCTATATGGTGGAGAAATCCATGTGGCTCAAGAAAAGGTTAAGGAGCCTTGATTCTCTAGCAATTAACCAAAACATGGTGAAGTTGTTGCTCATCACACTTGTTTTGATGATGAAGATGTCTCAAAGGAGAGACCATGTTGCTCAAAAGGTATGTTATTGATTTGTGATAAAAGTAAAGAAATAGGTCATTCATTATCTAAATGTTCATGTGAATCACTGGAAGATAGAGAGAGTCATGCATCTAGTAGTTTTAATGAAGATAAACCCATTTTAGTAGCAATAGCAAATAAGGGATCCTTTGAAGTAGAAGAGAGTATGTCTCGTGGAGAGAATAGGGGTATCACTGAAAGTGATGAAGAAGGGACAACCCTTAGACCTTTGGAAGACTCCATGGACATAGAGATGGGCTTAGATCTCTGCGGTAACTCAACTAGCACCTCTGATAGTGAATAAAAGGATCTAAGTGAAGGGATTTTTTTCAGAAAGAAGTTGATCTCTACTCTAAAGGAGATCAAGGACTTATCAAAGGAAAATCTCAAGCAAGAGGAGAAACTGAAAATTTATGAGCTTGAGAATGGAAGGTCGAGAAAAATATTAGTTGATCTAAATGATCAACAAGAAGAGGCTAGCAGATTGAATGGAAATTCAACCAATTAGCTAGGTGAGAAGGAAACTTACTATGGGATACTACAAAATCAGGTAGTGTCATTGAGACATGACTTAGAAAAATCAAAATAGAGTTGTCTCAATATCAAAACCTTGAGGGGAGCACAAAGGCATTGGATGAGATTCTTTTTAAGCAAGGATCCTCGTTCATCAATGTTGCTTTGGGTTTCAAAGAACAACCAAGCTCCAAGATGGTGAAGGTTGAAGGGTCAACTTCCCAGGTAAAGGGATTCAAAGGTTCCAACAAAAACAAAGGAAATTAGGTTGTTGGAAAACAACCACAAGAAGGAAAGCAGCAGCAGCAAAAGAAGAAAAGGTAGCAACATAATGATGAGAGGTAGCAGCAAAAGAGAGCTATGTCGCTGAAAGAAAGAGTGCATGTTGTAACGCAAATTGTCATAGAAGCACATGAAGATCCATCAAAGGACCCTTCCTTCTCAACGATAGAGCCTTCAGAGAAAAGGTAACCTCTGTCAACAAAATCCTTTTTATGGGTTTTTAATCTAGGAGGATCTCGTCAGATCAGTTGCACAGGTTCATCAGGTTTAGTTCATCATCAGCATCGTTCTATCGTCGTCAGTGATGTGTGGGTCAGTGATGCGGTCGTTGGCTTTGATGTCACATAGTGACAATTTGTTGTAAAAGGGTTTTGGTAACTTGATGTTCTAGCCATGGAAAACTTGTATGCAAAACATTGTATTAAAAACAAAAAGACCTAAGGTGGACACCTAAGTCTACAAACCTAACCCATGTATTAAAAAAATGCATTTAAGCCATTACCCTAAGTCCTAAACCCTATCAAACCATGTTACATTACAATATATTTAATAAAACAAATCAAAATACATTAACCCTATGTATTAAATAACCCTCAGACCCTTTGTAATACAATGCAAAACATTATAAAACATAAAATAGCCCCCACACTGCGCGGGTATTGAGATCGCCACGGAGACAGTGTCATGTGAACGGAGGCCAAATGGATGGAGGTTACATGTTATAGTCCTAACCGCGAGGTTTTAATCGCTAATCAGAACTACGTCCATGTGAGCAGTCGTGGCAGTTGGGGTTACAACCAGCAGATATGTCAGAGCCTTAACCGCAAGTCGGAACCGCAACAGGTAAGTTGTAATTGCACCATAGTTGTCACATGTAAAACCGTCAGAACACCACAAGCTGGCACCGCCGGGGATCAACACAAAGGTGGTAGCCTGTGGTTAGACCATGACAGTCACATGCTGACTGTCTCCCCTCCACTCGGTTAGTAAACAGCTAACGGTCTTTGAATTAATATATGGTCTATTTTGGGTTTTTCGTTGTGTTTTGGAATTAAAACTAATTCAAAGACCATGCATATGAACCCTAAGGTGGCAAATCATAACTAGACCAAACTTTGTAAACCAAAATTAGAAGCAGTTCATTCCTAAACTTGGATGAAGAAGTGTGAGTGGATCTGCAAGGTTAAAAAAGGCGGTTTTGTTCATTGAAGAAAGGGGGAGTGGTTTTGAGTTTTGTATGCAGGTTCTGGAGGATATAGGTTGTTTTGTTTTCAGTGTAACAGGAGCATCCAGAGTCAGAATTGGGAACCGTGACAGGCGTTGGAAATATGATTTAGAGAGCTTTCTGATGACAGTGACCAAAAGTGCCTGTGTGCACATTCCATTTGGTCAAATTTCTGTGTATTCGACGTCTTCAGTATCAATCCTAATAAAGTGGTCGCCCATCTTGAAAGCGGACCTGCAGAGGTAGTCCATCAGGGATGAACTCCATAATCAATATTTCTATCTGGTATCACTATTTATTTGCTATTTTCACTTCTATTTTGCAACTTGCTTATGTTTTTCATCTGTCGTAAAGTCTTTCTTCTCAAGAAGTTCTCACAGTTTCAGCACTTTAAGTTAACATTCATCTCACTGTTGACATAATCAATTCTACTTCAGTTTTGACATATGATCATTTCAGATCATATAATTTGGTATCATAGCAGGTTGAGTTTGTATAATTTTTCAGATGAATGTTAACGAGATCAAAGTTGCAATATGGAAAAGGAATCCTCGAGCGGATTAATCCAAAGATTGGAAAGTGAAGATTCATTCATAAGTCGACCATGACAGGATCTAATGCAGGTGAAATGCCAGAAACTAAGATGAGTGATCAACAGTTTCAGCAAGCATTCTTGAATATGCAGTAGACGTTGGGAGAACTTTATGAAGATAAGAAGGTGAGAGATTTAGCTTCTTCTTCAAAGACATCGAAGAAGGACACAGGTAAAGGCAAGGCTAATAAACCTCCTTCCCCTCCATCATCTCCATCATCATATTCTTCTTCTTCTTCTTCCAGTGCATAATTTGAAACAGAAAAGAAACCTAAGAAAACATCTCTTTTAAAACTTGATGTAAGATTTGAGTTACTTATGTATGATGGCGAAATGAAACCTGAAAAACTAGATAATTGGATTAAGTAATTAGAAGTGTATTTTCGTATTTAGAACATTTCTGACGATAAAACAAAAATTTAGTTAGCTACACTTAGAATGGGGGGAACAACTTTAATCTGGTGAGAAAGTAAAACTCAAATAGATGTAAAGCAGAAAGGTAAAGTCATCTCTTCATGGTCTAAGTTCTTAAAATCTCTTAGGAGAAAATCCTATCCTTTAGGATACATGTAGCAAGTTGTTATTGATTGGCAGCATTTGAGGCAAGGTAAATGGAAGAGTGTTTAGGAGTTTACTCAGGAGTTCAAAAAGAAAGAATTGGCGCTTGGTATTTCATTGGATACATGTGAAAATTTACTAAAATACATCGATAGTTTACATTCATATTTGCAGCATACATTATTGATGTTTAATCCTGATGATTTGATGAAGTGTGTGTTCAAGCCATACATATTGAATCAAGGGACAGACCATTCAAGTTTTCACCGCAATCATCCAAAGAGTTGGAAATAAATATTCCAATGACAGTAAGGGGAAGAATAGTTCGAAAAGAAAGAAATCGGCGATAGCTCAGAAGGAAAGACATACTTGTTCTCATTGCCAAAGAATCGGTCATGATGAATCTAAGTGTTGGAAACTTCATCCAAAACTTAAGCCCATAAAGTTCCTTAAGGAGAAGGATGAAAAGAAGGCAATTGCAGTAGTCCAGCAAGATCTAGGTTCTGATTCAGGTGATGAAAGGAGGATAACTGCCATAGTTTCAACAGGTAAAACTTTTGACACTGGTTCAAGTTCAAATACTATTGCATCTTCATCAAACATAAATCCTTCAAATGAGGATAAAAGAGTTGAATTATTTAACATAAGGATAACTTCTAAGCACACAAAGATAGATACAGTGTTTGATAGTGGATCACAGGCCAATCTAATATCTGAATATTTAGTTAAGAATTTGGGTTTGGAGACACAGAATCATCCAAGACCTTACCCATTAGGATGGCTAAATAAATCAACTCAGATAAAGGTCACAAAACAGTGTCAATTAAGATTTTCCATTACAGCTAATTACATTGATGAAGTGGAATTAGATGCGGTTCCAGTAGACATATGTGGAGTTGTATTAGGAAGTCCTTATCTTTACAATCGTGATGCAGTATATAATAGAAGAGAGCATAAATATCACCTTAAGAAATATGGGGTTGAATTTATTATCAGGGCATATCAAAACAAAAATCACTTGAATTTAGTTGTTGCTAATCAGATGAAGCGATTAATAAGTTCAAACAAGAGATTTGTAATAATGTGTGTAAAGGAATAACATAAGAATCAATAAGATGTTTGTTCAAGTTATGAATCTCGGCTTAAAGATAGTTTGACCAAAGAGGTAGAAAATTTTCCAGTTCTATCTAAACAAACCAAACATCTTACTCATAAGTAGGGATAACAACATGAATTACAGTTGATGCCTAAAGCTCCTCTTCCTAATGTCAGAATGAATCAATTCAATCCAAGTTTGGAAAATATTAGTTACAGGGATGCAGGTCAATATTGGGGAAAGTCAATGTTAAATTTCTCCTGTATTGTGTCACCATTTCATGTTTCAAATATTTTGGAAGCCTCTTTTCAAGTGGAGAGGAAGCCTATTTGTTTTCGTATCAAATCCTTTTCTAAAGTAGTGTCAAAGTATCCAATACATATAAGGGAAACTTATGCATCAGGGGAAAGTGCTAATCAATGGAAACATCATTTAATGAATTAGGAAATAGTGATTCAAACAAAGCAACAGCCTTTTCAATACTTTCAAAATCAAACTAAGTTGCAGCATTTTTCATATTATAGTTTGATGGGTTTATTGCGGCAAGTTCACTTGGTAATCGGGAATCAAGAAAGTATATCAAGTCAAGTAGATGGTTTGATGTCAAGAATATCTTTGATTGTCTCTGTCATTCCGCAATATAGATTGTTAATACATGTCAGTAGTATTGAACAATATCATGTAGAGATTATTTTCAAAGATGTATGTGAATCACTGATTCATGGTACTTCAGGGAAAGAAGACAATTTCCATGTTCATAACAGGTCGTTTAACCATCTTCACAAGTTGTGTATACTGCAGATGGATGGAACATGTCACTGATTCAAAGTGTTCCATGGTTAGCATCATCAGGTTCATCACTTTCAGGTGGTTGATCAAATGTATTGGTACATATTCCGGACAAGGTGGAGAGTGAGGGAGCTCTACCCTCACCTGTTGTCTGTCTAGTCCAACTTTTGTGGTCCAAAATCTTTCAATTGGAGAGGATTGATCCAGGAGGATCTCGTCAGATCAATTGCACAGATTCAGTTCATCGTCAATTTCAGTTCATTGTCAGCATTGTTTTTTCATCTTCAGTGATGTGGTCATTGGGTTTGATGTCACATAGTGGAAATTTGTTGTAAAATGGTTTTGGTAACTTGATGTTGTAGTCATGGAAAACTTGTATGAAAAACATTGTATTAAAAACAAAAAGACCTAAGGTGGACACCTCAGTCTACAAACCTAACCATTGTATTAAAAAAATGCATTTAAGCCATTACCCTAAGTCCTAAACCCTATCAAACCATGTTACATTACAATATATGTAATAAAACAAATCAAAATACATTAACCTTATGTATTAAATAACCCTCAAACCCTTTGTAATACAATGCAAAACATTATAAAACATAAAATAGCCCCCACACCGCACGGGTATGGAAATTGCGACAGAGATAGTGTCATGTGAACAGAGGCCAAATGGACGAAGGTTACATGTCACAGTCCTAACCGCGAGGTTTTAACCGCCAATCAGAACCATGGCCATGGGAGTTGTCATGGCAGTCAGGGTTACAACCAGCAGATATGTCAGAGCCTTAACCACCAGTCGGAACCGCCGTAGGTAAGCTGTAACTGTACCATAGCTGTCACATGTAAAACTGCCAAACCACCGCAAGCCAGAACCGCTGGGGATCAACGTGGAGGTGGCAGCCTGTGGTTAGACCACAGCAGTCACATGCTAACTGTCTCCCCTCTTCCCGGTTAGCAAACAGCTAACAGTCTTCGAATTAATATATGGTTTATTTTGGGGTTTTCGTTGTGTTTTGGCATTAAAACTAATTCAAAGACCATTCATATGAACCCTGAGGTGGCAAATCATAACTAGATAGAACCTTGTAAATCAAAATTAGAAGCAGTTCATTCCTAAACTTGGATGAAGTTAGAGTGAATCTCAAGGGTTATAAAAGGCATTTTTGTTCATTGAAGAAAGGGGGAGTGGTTTTGAGTTTTGTATGCAGGTTTTGGGGGATATAAGTTGTTTTTTTTCAGTGTAACAAGAGCATCCGGAGTTGAAATTGGGAACCATGATAGGCGTTGGAAAGTTGGTTTAGAGATATTTCTGATGATAGTGACCAGAAGTGCCTACGTGCACATTCCGTTTGGTCAAATTCCTGTGTAACCAACCTCTTTGGTATCAATCCTAATAAAGTGGTTGCCCATCTTGAAAGCGGACCCAGAGACGTAATCCATCAGGGACGAACTCCGTAATCAATCTTATTGTCTAGTATCGTTGTGTATTTGTTGTTTTCACTATTGTTTTGCATTTTTCTTATGTTTTCCATCTGTCATAAAGTCTTTCTTCTCAAGCAATTCTCACGGTTTCAACACTTTAAGTTAACATTCATCACACTGTTAACATAATCAATTCTACTTTAGTTTTGTCATATGATCATTTCATATCAAATTTTTTTTCTTGCAATAATTTTTGACATAAAGCCATAGACTATGGATGGCATGCAAGGAAACAATATGTGTTGGGTAGCAGCAACACAATAATGCACAAAAAGGCTAGGAGAAGGCATGTTGGCTGTGATAGGATTTTTGGCAAGAATGTTTTCAAGAAAGGTAAATCCTTTGCCCTGGTCTTAAGTTGATACAATTGTGGAAATATCGGGCACAAGAGAGTTTTGCTGCAAAAGTGAGAAGAAATGGAATGGTTCTCAACATATGCATGTAAATGCAACAGCTTTGAATTTGAGGGCAAGGAGAAAGAATGGAGTTGAGAAGTCTCTAGTTCTCTGTGTCAAAAGATCAAGATGAAAAGATGAGGAAGAAATAAGAAGAATGATCCCCCTACTCTTGTATCAGACCCAACTATAAGGTGAAATGGAAGCTTTGGGTGAAGAAAGAGGAGTTGAATGAAAAGTTTCCTCTACCCATGTGCAGCCGAGAAGAATCCCAAACGTGGGCAAAGAAGAATCTATAAAATAATGCTTGTGTCAGGACCTAGCCATTGAAGGTCTGGAGGAACAAGGGGAATGATCTACTCAGGGGGGGTATGTCCTTTGTTTCTCTTCACTGAAGGAAGAGGATGGCCTCAAGGGAGGCAAAATAAGTCTGATGCAGGAAGCCAAAAAGAATAAATAGAAAGGTGCATCTAATTGTGAAGGTATGGCTATGTTTTCTTACTAATTACTAGAATAAATTGGTTTATTTTGAATGTATCGGCATTGGAAAGGAGGAGTGCAGCCAGCATGAGGAGTACACAACAATATATTATGTTAGGGGAAGAAGATGGGTTGTAGTGGAAGTGTGGAATGACAAGAAGCTCACAGTCAATTTAGGTCCACAAGATCAATCCCCATGCACAGGCGAGAAATCTATTGCAAGAGATCAAAGAGCATTGTCTCATGTGGAACTGCTTTTATAAGTAGTAGCAAGCAACAATGGGCAGACTTGGAAAGGGATATTGCTGAGAAAATGAAATGTTTTCATCTTGGGTGAAATACCCTTATTTCATTTAAGTTGTGAATTTGATTATGGATAGCAATCTTGTGTTCATGAAACACAATTGGTGCAAGATTTTTATGTCCCTTAACCCTCAATTAGTATCGCTATGTCAATTGGTTGTGATGGGCTCATGATTAGTGACCTTGTGTGCAAATGGACATTTCTTTTTAACAAAACAAATATTAGAGTTTTCTTGGTACAATGCTCCATTTGTATCATTTCCTTTGGTGCAATTTTTATAACAAGTAGTCCCTATTGTATGAGAATGATCTCAAGGAGAGAAGTGGAGATGCTAAAAAATGTGAGCATGGTCTCGAAAGTAGCAGCGCAACGAAGAAGTGTGATTTGAAATGCATCATCATTAATTAGTATTTGTAGCAACAGCAATACCATGAGCAGTTAATGGATATCAATATTTTTTATATAAAAAATGCATTAGTGGAGAGAGTGCTCAGCCAACAACCATAAGGTGTCCAAAATTGAAGGCATTCAAATCAGAGGCATTATATGTTAAGGGGGAGAATATCACATATGCCTAGTTTTTGGAGAAATAGTAGTGACAGTCTTGGAAGCGATGTCTGCGAAGTAGAATGCACATATCAGCAGCTAGACTCTGGTCTTCGCATCCAAGTGATTTCATGGGGAGAGAAAGGCGGCTTGTAGCCCCTTGCCATTAATGTCAAAGGGAGAGAGAATTGTGGAGAAGCTATGAAGGATTGTGCAGAAGAAAGTAGTCCATTGGTGTCTCATGCAATGAGATGTGTGGAAGAAGCATGAGTTTTGGACATCACATGAAGAGAAGGATGGAGTGTTTCCATCAATGCCAAAGGGGGAGATTGTTGGATAGTTGGTATTATCTGGATGGCCAGTGGCCTAGTGAAGGCATATGTAAGTGTGTTGGCATTGATGTCAACATTCATGCTGGGAAGATATGTTGGATAGTTGGCATTGCCTAACTATTGGCAGGAGTAGTGCCTAATTGTTCGCATTGATGTCAAGCAGACTAGCTTCGATGCTTGTTGCAACAAATGTTCGTAGTGATGGCCCAGGAGGAATCTCATTGTAGTTGCAGGCTTCATGTACTAGATGGAAGTCCATGATAACTACAAGCTTCATGCAAAGGACCACCATGGTGGGTATGATTTCAGTTATCTGGAGAGTCAAGGAGTAGAAGAGTGGCATCGATTCTGGATCCATATTAGAGGTAGCGTATGGGCTCAAATCCTGAATCAGACACTCTCCATTGGAAATTTCTCTAGAATATATTTCCAACATTATATGGAAGTCCAGAAGCAGATTCCTAGTTGAAAATCTATGGCCTATTGAAGGTCAAGGATTTAAAGCCTTATACAAGAAGGAATATCTGCATATCGACGATCAGTGATCCAACATATTGGAGATCAGAAGATTGGAGGTCAGCATATCAGTGCATCAGTGATCAAAGGCCAGCATATCAGTGCATTAGTGATCAAAGGTAATCATATTAGTGCATCGATGATCGAAGGTCAGTGTATCAGCACATCAAGAGATTGGAAGATCGATGGTCCACCATATCAGCATATCAGAGATCAGTGGACCAACATATCAAGCATGTTGGCAATCAGAGAATCAGAACATCTGAACATGAGAATCTCTTAAAATTTGCGATATGGGTGAAGCACCGATAGCATTAAAAGCCACCAGGGACATCGATAAATGATTAACAAAGGACTTCATCGCAAAATCAAAGGTGGGTGAGCCCTTTTCTCTCTCCTCTAACAGGGCACATGGTCGCACATGATTGGCTCTGATAAGGACATGTGGTAGTGTTTGGTTGGCTTCAATAAGGATGCGTGGCAGTATTTGATTAGCTCTAATAAGGTACAGTGGGAGCTAACATCGACATGACATGGACGTGTGGTAGGACACATGGTAGGCATATTCAACCATATTGGGTGATCTAATGGGCTATAACCGGGTGACACCTGTCACCTCTAAGGAGTCACCACATGGAAGTGATGATGTCATATGTTATGAAACCAGCTCAAGAAAAGATAGAAAAGATAGATCAACGCCTTAGAATTGAGCCTCTTCGAGGGGGAAACCTCCTTTACATTACATAAATGAACAATTCTTGGATGATTCAAATGACAAAACCTCCTT